>JAJMBP010000073.1:0-34979 GCA_030565345.1 Suhomyces coccinellae
GAGGTGTCGCCATGAACCCAGTCGATCACCCTCACGGTGGTGGTAACCATCAACACATTGGTAAGGCTTCTACTATTTCTAGAGGTGCCGTTGCTGGTCAAAAGGCTGGTTTGATTGCCGCCAGAAGAACCGGTTTGTTACGTGGTACTCAAAAGACTTCCGATTAGGTGTAATTTAGAATTCTTGTAATTCGGTGTGCATTAATATACATAGTACGACACAAGTGTAGAAGGGGGTAAAACGTGATTAAGTACGAATGATAGAGAATAAACACGAAACTTAACTCCAGAGAAAATATGACGAACAAGTATGAATACTTCGAAGCTGAGCATGAACATATATGAGAAACAGTAGAGGGCCCAAAGAGTTGTACGTGACTCCCGTGAGAATAAATGAAGACGAATTACTATTGAATTTGATTGCGTCCCCGAGGAGAATTGAATTGCGTGAATGTAAGTTCATGAAAAGTAGACTATAGTAGAGGTTAAACGAGCTGCTAAAATACATCATCAATATAAAATAGTTGATACGTATTTCACGATGAATATTTAGTTTTGAATAGAACCAAAAGTTTTGGAGCTGAGTTGGGACTCAAAGGGATGATTATAGGTATACAAAATAAAGTGGGTGAAGAGATTCTATATTGGTCTCCAGTCATAAAGTATATGTAAAAGAGCGGAGGATTAGGATCAATGGTATAATAAAATGCACGAGTGTGAATAAAGCGATAAGTATAATGCCTCCGGGTTGACTATTAGTATCCATAAGATTAGCTGGTTGTATGTAGAATGGCTGAAACTTTAATTTTATGATCGACCAGATATCGTTCCTTCTTATAGAATCTAAGGTTTGTTCCAGGCCTGAGTAATCTAAAATCAGGGTCTATGGAATTAGCCTTATGACCATGGGGTTCAACATAGGCACAATGCAATTTTAGAATTTGGACATCAGTTCTGATTCTTGATTTTAGCAAAGGGCCTCGATGATTAAATTAGACCCCGAGTGTTTTCTTAGAATCCATGAAATATGCAAGGATTGGAAGGGTTCTCTCTCCGGATTTCAAACTAGACATAGTGCTTGGCGTTTGAATTTACGAAACAAATAGAAATTTTATAGGTATTAACACTATCTGATACTAGTGGTTTGTAGGAGAATTCTAACACTTGGGATTGATATTATAATGAACGAGTATATCATTGGATATATTTGATTAGAAATAGAATCCATAAATATACTATAGACACATGAACCTAATATGAGAATACATGCGCTGGGCGTAACGTTATGACATTCAATGGACAAGTTGTAATTAATGGGTAAGAATGAGTTCTATGTGTTATCAAAACATGTAACGATTAATAGGATATTAGAACATGATCAGTCTATAGAAAGTCATAAAGAATTAACCTTATGGGTGGTAAATATAGGAAGGCTTCATAAAATTCTGAAGGATAGCCTAGAGGATAGTCTATAGGATGGTCTACTGTATATTCTATAATATAGCCAATTGGATATTCTATAATATGGCACATATGATAGTCTAAAATATCTTCCATAGCGTAGTGCACGTTATCGTCCAAAGGGTGGTCTGTAATATTGCCTAGAGAATATCCTACAATATCTTCTATACGGTAGTCAACATAGTCTCTAGGATAGTCCATAATAGCATCTATACGGTAATTATCAAAGGATAGTCCTTAACATCTTCTATACAGTAGTCCATAACTTCTTTTATACGGTAGTCCATAACATCTTCTATACGGTAGGCCATAATATACCCTCGGACAGTCCATGGAATTCCATGGATTCAAATAATCTCATATTCTACAGAATCAGTACTATACAACCGAATCTCTTATTTCTAGTAGTAGGATCATAAAGATCATGGGATGCTGCAAATTGTTCCAAATTGTCCCAATCGGGATACGTCACGTGACTGCAGCCTCCTCCCAATTCTGCTGGAGATCGTCCGTTTTGGGCCAGCCGAAGCGAGTACGCGTTACAAGCCCATGGCCATCCCAATAACTGGCTAAAGAGAGAACAGTAGCCAGGAAATGTGGGCCGGCCGCAAAACGCGCCAACGGGCCCGCCAAGAATGTCATGGCTGACGAGCAGAGCGGGCCATGGCAACGGCAGCGCCAACGGCAGCAGTAGTAACAGCACCAGGAAGTGCACGGACCCTTTGTCACGTGACACGGGCCTACCTCCACAACCACCACCACCACCTCCTCCTCCATCTCCATCCCCTTCTTCTTCACTCGGTGACTCATCGGCCACCCCTGTGCCTCAGCCCTGGCTCTACGCCAGCCGTCGCCCCGCACCCGCGTGTTTTGTCCTTAGCCTGGCCTCGTGTCTGGAACCATCGCCACAAAGGTCCGTGCCTAATGCGGCTGCACCACAAAAGCCTTTTCACGATGCACCAGGAACCAAGCACCGGCATCTGAACCCTGAACCGGCCGCCGCCTGCGATAGGGCGTTCGGGAGACTCCAGGTGTCCCACCTCCAGTCCTGGTTCGAAGCTGCCCAGCGCTCATTTCACCGTTCGCTTCCAACGTCCACCCACGCTCCAACGTCGGTCTTCTCTGTCAAAACCACTCCGCAGATGGCATGTGTGGTCCTGTCACAGCACGGCATATATGCGGTCCAACGAAAGCGGCACTGCTGCTGCGGCCAGACGCAGAAATGCGTTCGGCGATTGTGCTACAGGAAGTGTCGACAATAGCAGACTAACACCATGCGTAATAATAGGCATTGTGCTGCGGAGCCTGGACAATAGACATTACAGTACTCTACTGTACAGACAGACGTCCTGGGGCGGCAAGCGCTGCTGGGAAGCAGGGAAGTTAGAGTGTTGGCGGCAATACATATTACGGAGACTACAATAAAGGTGCCTGGGTTCATCAGGTAATGTATGGCGCGTGCCCGGCCATTGCCATAATTAACAGAGGTCCAATTACTTGCCTTTCAATGCATGCCACCTCAATTCCCCAGACATATACCACGAGGGCCATATTCGTCGGTCATATTGGTTGGCCATATTGGTCGGCCATATACGTACCCATAATTCGTAATTCAACGCTGCTCGTAATTCGGCCCTTCATGAGTCCTCCCACTAATATTCTCTCCATATGCCTCGCTCATATTATTCTTACTCCTTTATTCTATTTTCTACTCCCAAAAATCGTCGTCTCCAATATCATCCTACCCATCTCCTCACACCATCCTCGTCCGTCCTAATTCCACCAACTACCTACCCCAGAACCGTCTCTCCATACTCTATGGTCCCCTCCTCTTCACCCCACCCCACCCCTCTTGTGACTCTTCGTAACCCGCCTTCTGCACCTTATCTCATCTGCAGCTCTGTAATTACTCATACAGTATTCCGCAGCATTTTTCAGTTCTCAATCTGCGGCACCCTCCTTTCGCTTCCTCTTTTCTTTCTCCTTTCTCCTTTCTTCTTCTCTTCTTCTTCTTCTTCTTCTCATCTACTATTACTACTTTACCATATTCCCAGTCCCAGTAAAGACGGCCCATCATGTCTCCGTCCTCTTCCCGCTGTGACCTCTGGGACTATGACGACTTCACCCGGTGCGCCCGTGGTGTCTTCAACCTGTACCCGCCCTTGGTGGTGGGAGGTGTCTCGCTAGCCGTGCTTGTTGCAAAGTCGGCGGCCTCGTACCGCCGGGCGTCCAAGAAGACCGCCGGTGAAACACAACCGCTCGTGGCCAGCGCCGACGCCTACGGTGCCGTCGAACCCTCGTCGGCCTCGGCGGCTGCCAATGCCGTCTCGCTCAAGGCCCGCCATTTCGACTTGATCAGACTTCCCGACACCAACGAAGATGGCACCCCCCACGGCCGCATCGAGCTCGTGTACAAGAACACCGCCGAAAGACTCCGTGTCACCCTCGAGTACGTGGTGGTCATGGCCCAGTTGGCCCTCGCCGCATCGCTCTTCGTGGTGTCCGACCTCATCAAGGAGTTCCGCCACGCCTTCTACGTCCCCTACATCAAGACCGCATTCTGGTTCTACGTGTTTGTCCTCGTGTCCATCCGGGTGGCCAACTTGAGACAGGTCCGCATCCGCTTGCCCAACTTGTGGATCCACTCCACCACCATCTACTTTTTCAACTTCTTGACCTCATTGCTCACCTTCCGCTCCGCCTTGGTGGGCTCCGTCAAGAACTCCACCGCCAAGAACTACTACATCGCCGAGTTCACCTTGTCCGCCTTGTTGGTGGTGTTGAACTTCACCTCCACTGCCGGCGACAAGCCCACTAGCTTGTACCACACCAGCGATGGCGTGGCGCCCTCGCCTGAAAACGTCTCCAGCATCTTCTCCTTCGTCACCTACTCGTGGATCAACCTGATGGTGCTCCAGGCCTACCGCCAACCCTTGGAAATGCTCGACATCTGGGGATTGAGACAGGACGACTACGCATTGCATACCCTTAAGGAGTTCGAGGCCTACAAGACCCGTTTCCGCTTCACCGTCAAGTTATTCTCCCACTTTAAGCTCCTCTTTGGAATCCAGGCTTTCTGGGCCATCACCGAGTCCATGTTGATTTTCGCCCCATCGCTTCTCTTGAAGAAGGTGTTGGAGTACGTCGACAGTCCCGAGTCCTCGTCCCGCACCTTGGCCTGGACCTTTGTGTTCATGATGCCCGTTTTCAAGTTGGTCGACTCACTCACATCCGGCTGCTCCTTGTTCTTGGGTAGAAGAGTCTGTGTCAGAATGAAGGCCATTATTATTGGAGAGGTCTACGCCAAGGCCTTGAGAAGAAAAATTACCGTTTCGGAGTCCTCCACCGATGAGGAGGACGAGGACGACAAAAAGAAGGACGACAAAAAGAAGGATGAGTCCAAGGAGGACGGCGACGCTGCCCCCAAGAAGACCGCCGAGTTGGGTGCCATTATCAACTTAATGGCCATCGACGCCTTCAAGGTTTCTGAAATCTGTGGTTACTTGCACTTCTTTGTCAGTTCTATCCTCATGATCTTTATCTGTATTACCTTGTTGTACAAGCTTCTTGGATGGAGTGCTCTCGTTGGTTCCTTGGCTATTATTGTCTTGTTCCCTGTCAACTACAGCATTGCCAAGTACGTCGCCAAGAAGCAAAAGGAAATGTTGGCTGTCACTGACAAGAGAATCCAAAAGCTTAACGAGACCTTCCAGAGTATTAGAATTATCAAGTTTTTCGCTTGGGAGAACCAATTCTACAAGAACATCATGAAGATCAGAGAGGAGGAAATTTGGATGTTGAAGTTGAGACTCTTCGCCTGGAGTTGTGGTGCCTTCGTTTGGTTCACTACCCCCACTTTGATTTCTTTGTTGACTTTCTACTGTTACACCATCGTTCAAGGAAATGTTTTGACTGCTCCAATTGCTTTCACCTCTTTGTCCTTGTTCACTCTCTTAAGATCTCCATTGGATCAATTGTCCGACATGACCGCCTACGTCATTCAATCTAAGGTTTCCTTGGACAGAGTTGCCGACTTCTTGGACGAAGAGGAAACCTCTAAGTACGACCAATTGGACCAAAAGCGTGGTGTCAACAGCCCTGAAATTGGTTTCGAGAAGGCTACCTTCTCCTGGAACCCTAAGTCTGACCAAGATTTCAAGTTGAGAGACTTGGATATCGACTTCAAGGTCGGCAAGTTGAATGTTATCATTGGCCCTACTGGTTCTGGTAAGACTTCCTTGTTGTTGGCTTTGTTGGGTGAGATGAACTTGACTTCCGGTAACGTTTTCTTGCCAGGTATTATCCCAAGGGACGAATTGGTTGTGGACCCACAAACCGGTTTGACTGAATCGGTTGCTTACTGTTCGCAAGCTGCTTGGTTATTGAATGATACCATCAGAAACAATATCACCTTCGGTGCTCCATTCAACCAAGACCGTTATGACAAGGTCATTGAAGCTTGTGGTTTGACTCGTGATTTTGAAATTTTGAGTGCTGGTGATTCGACTGAAGTTGGTGAGAAGGGTATCACCTTGTCTGGTGGTCAAAAGCAGAGAGTTTCCTTGGCTAGAGCTTTGTACTCCAACTCCAAGCACGTCCTCTTGGATGATTGTTTGTCTGCTGTCGACTCCCACACTGCTTTGTGGATTTACGAAAACTGTATCTCTGGTCCATTGATGGACCGCAGAACATGTATCTTGGTTTCCCATAATGTTGCTTTGACTGTCCAAAAGGCTGAATTTATTGTTGTTATGGACAACGGTAGAGTTAAGTCTCAAGGTACCCCAGAGCATGTGTTACATGCTGGCCATCTTGGTGATGATGACTTGGTCAAGTCTACCGTTTTGAGCTCTCGTGAACAATCTTCTACCAACTTGGTTTCCTTGGCCGACAAGAACGCTGAGATGAAGACTAAGGCTGCTGCCATTGAAAACAAATTGAAATCATTGCAAGATCCAAATGATGCGCCAGATGTCAAGACTGACGGTAAGTTGGTCGATGAAGAGAACAAGTCTATCGGTGTTGTCGGATGGAAGGTTTACTCAGGTTTCCTTAAGAGTTTCGGTGGATTCTGGGTCTGGTTTGTTATCGTTGGTGCTTTCCTTATGTCCCAAGTTGTCTACATGCTTCAATCTTGGTGGTTGAAGAACTGGTCTTTGAACAGCCCCAGAGATGATGCTGTTAACTTCATGCTCATGTCCACTATTGGTTCGTCTTACGACATTTCCTCGATTAAGTCTGTTCCTGTTATCCGCACTATTGTCAAGTTTGTCACTTGGATTAGAGCAGCTAGAGCCTATGTCGCCACCTACAGAGAAGAAAACAACACCTTGTATTACATCTCAGTTTATGGTATTATTGGTATTGGTTACTCGTTAGTTGCTTGTATCAGAGTCCTTGTTACTTTCATGTGTGGTGTCACTGCTTCCAACAAGATTTTCAAAGAGGTTTTGACCACTATCTTGCAAGCCAGATTGAGATTCTTTGACAAAACTCCAATTGGTAGAATTATGAACAGATTCTCGAAAGATATCGAATCCGTCGATCAGGAGTTGACTCCAATGGCTGAAGGTGTCTTTGCTTGTGTTGTCCAATGTGTTTCCACTTTGGTTTTAATTGTTTTCATCACTCCAGGCTTCTTGATTTTTGCTGTGTTGATCTCTTTCTTGTATTACTTGGTTGGTATTTTCTACATCACTCTTTCCAGAGAATTGAAGAGATACGAATCAATTACCAAGTCTCCAATTCATCAACACTTCTCCGAGTCTTTGAATGGTGTCGCCACTATCAGAGCCTATGGTGTTGAGTCCAGATTCATGAAGCAAAACTTGAACCACATTGACCTTAACAATAGACCATTCTTCTACTTGTGGGTTGCTAACAGATGGTTGGCCCTCCGTATTGATTTGGTTGGTTCTTTGGTTTCTTTCTTCGCTGGTATTTTCGTTTTGACCTCTGTCGGAAAGATCGATGCTGGTTTGGCTGGTTTGTCCTTGTCTTATGCCATTGCTTTCTCTGAGAGTGCCTTGTGGGTCGTTCGTCTTTATGCTAATGTTGAAATGAACATGAACTCTGTCGAAAGATTGCAAGAATACCTCGAAGTGGAACAAGAGCCTCCTTATGAAATTCCAGAGACTGAGCCACCTGCCTCGTGGCCAGAAAATGGTGCCATTAACGTTACGGATGTCTCCTTGAGATATGATCCATCGTTACCAAGAGTCATCAAGAATGTTTCCTTCAAGGTCGAGCCAAACCACAAGGTTGGTATTGTTGGTCGTACTGGTGCGGGTAAATCTACCATTATCACAGCCTTCTTCAGATTCTTGGACCCTGAAACTGGTAGCATTCTGATTGATGGAATTGATATCACCAAAATCGGTTTGAGAAACTTGCGTCAAGCTATCACCATCATTCCTCAAGATCCTACCTTGTTCGCTGGTACGATTAGAACTAACTTGGATCCATTTGAAGAATACAGCGACGAGCAAATTCTCGAAGCTTTAAGAAGAGTTAACTTGATTGGCGCCGACGAAGTTGCCGAAGTTGCTGATGGAGAAAACCAAAACAAGTTCTTCAACCTTGAGGGTACTATCACTGAAGGTGGTGGTAACTTGTCTCAAGGTGAAAGACAACTTGTTTGCTTGAGTCGTTCGTTGCTTAAGAATCCAAAGGTGATCCTTCTTGATGAAGCCACAAGTTCTATTGATTACAAATCAGACTCTATGATTCAAACCACTATTAGAGAAGAATTTTCGAACTCTACCATTTTAACAATTGCCCACAGATTAAGAACAATTATCGATTATGACAAAATTTTGGTTATGGATGCAGGTAAAGTGGTTGAATATGAAAACCCTTATGTTTTGATAACTAACAAGGATTCCTTGTTTTATAGCATGTGTGAAAATAGTGGTGAATTGGATTCTTTGATCAAGTTGGCTAAGGAAGCCTACGTTGTGAAGAAGAACCAAGGCAAGAAGTAGATTCTATCTTGTTTAATTCCCCTAGTTGTCCACCTCTTAATACACAATTCATAGAGACTCGGTCTTGTAGATAAAGTGCACGTGACGTGATATCTTGTCTTATCTTGAGAGCCACCACAACACTCCTGAGGCTTCAGCTATGTTCAAAGTATAAATACCCGGATCATTCTTGGATGCTTTATTCATTTTTTAGCATGTCTGAAAGAGACAGGCTTCTCTTTAAGAAACAAGAGGTGGCATCTGAGGTAGAGGTGGTTTCTGGTTCAAGCTCAAATGACGACCTATCGATAACTCCAAACGAAGGTTTTGAAGGCACCAGGTCCTATTTACAAGATTTAGAAGACGTTCCCCAAGGACGACATCTTGGTCTATTTTCAACTATAGTCCTTTTCATTTCCAGAATATTGGGTACGGGTATTTTCAGCATATCAAGTGGAATCTATGAGGATTGTGGAAGGTCTCCTGTGATATTCTTCGCTGCTTGGTTCTTAGCTGCGGTACTAGCATTCTGTGGGCTTTACGTGTACTTAGAGCTCGGATCACTAGTCCCTCGAAGTGGGGGTACCAAGGTTTTCTTGGAGTTCATTTATGACAGGAACTTATTCACCAGTGTGACCTTTCTGGTGTACTCGGTGTTCTTCGGTTTCACCATAACCAATTGCATCGTCTTCGGAGAATACTTTTTAAGATCTTTGGGAATTGAAACCAATGACTTCCGTATCCGACTGACTGGTCTCCTTTTCTTATATGCTACTGCTGCTATTCATGGATTGAGCATGTCCCATGGGGTGTTGGTTCAAAATTTCATTGGTGTTCTCAAGTTGATCTTGATGGGCTTCATGGTGTTGACTGGCATATTGGTGTTGTTCTTTCCTTCCATAATCTTGGAATCCGAATCGAATTTGACTTGGGACAATTTCTTCATAGTAAGAAAAGAAGTGACGTCTTCACGCTTCGCCAGTGCTGTCATCAAGGCATCGTTTGCATTTTCGGGATGGAATTCAGTCCACACGGTTTCTAATGAAATCAAAGATCCAGTTCGTGTTTTCAAGATAGCAGGTCCAACTTCCCTCATCATTGTATTAATCACTTACATCTTTACAAATTTTGCATACTTGATAGTTATACCTGAGGACGAATTTGCCAATGGGAAGACATTGGTAGGAGCTTTGCTATTTGAGCGCATATTTGGCGAAACAATTGGTAGAAGAATCTTGACTTTGGCAATCTCCATTTGTGCAGCAGGAAATGTTTTTGTGGTGATCTATACCATTTCTAGAACAAGTCAAGAAGCTTTCAGGGAAGGCTATTTGCCTTTCTCGAACTTCATGTCCTCAAATTGGCCTAGGGGAGCTCCTTTGCCAACCTTATTATTCAGCACATTAATGACCACCATAATCTTTGCACTCACTCCCTCTGGTGATATTTATGGTTATATCATCAGTTTGGAAGGTTATGTGGGTCAAATATTCACAGTTGCGGTTGCAGTTGGAGTATTCATACTTCGAAAGAGATACCCTGATGTAACTGCTGCTATTAGAGCTCCTGTAATTGGAGTACTAATCACCATAGGTATATCTGCATACTTGACGTTGTCTCCTCTAGCAACCACAAAGAATCCAAATCCTGTTGGACTCGAGAATTGGCCATCATATTCAATATTTGGTTTATTGTGTCTTGCACTTTGTTCATCTTATTGGGTATTCATGTTCAAAGTCTCTCCGTGGTTCTTCGGCTACGACTTGGTCTCGGAAGAGGTACAGCATGAGGATGGCTTAAGAGTAAAGCGGTGGATCAAGGTAAGCCGTCAACTATTGGGTTAGACGTGGATATTTAGCATCGTTTAGTAATTGGAAATTATTCTATCGATTTTTTGTACGAGTTGGATGAATTGGTCGTCTTGTAAATGATTGATTATTATACCTCTCAACTCGTCATCAGACAAGTTGTTCAATCTGAGGAATTGGTTTGTTTCTAGCTTGCTGCGAATAATCCCGAGAATATTTGTGGTTTCCAGAGTGGATTGAATGGCGGGTACCCCCAGTTCTGTATTTTGGGGTTGAGTTGTTGTACGACTATCCAAATAATTTCTTGAGATGTTGTTCTGCTTTTGCTGCTGCTGTTTTTGGTGTTTTTCTTCATCGATTTTGGAGGTAGCAACTGGAGCGGTGCAATTGGGATATTGGAAAGAGTTCATTTGGGAGCTGAAGCGCTCAAATGGCTCGGGGATTTGAGTAAGGGTGGCATTTTGAGAGTCGGCAACCCTGGGCATCGGCTGGGAGAAGAACTCCATCCAAGTGTCGTCCATAAGCCGTTTCGGAACCAGTTCAGCCGGATTGACCTGTAATTGGAGCTTTTCTTGCATGCAATTCAAGCATTTGCTGTGGTCTTCTTGGTTGGAGAAGGTGATTTGGAACCGTTTCAACAAACGTCCTGACAAATCAAAGAGTTTGAATCCAATGGACGGAAACTTGGAAATGAACGATACATGGGTAGTCTTGTCTTCAAAAACCATTTTTTCCTATCGTTAGTGGTCGGAGTTAAACCAGATCACGATTTAGCTTTGGTACTTACCAAGGTAGTACTTCTCCACACCACGGAAATGGTGATCACGGGGTCCAAACGAAGCTTGAAAAGATGGATAGAAAGGTCGGAACGCTGGGGATGGTGCATCCATGTTTTATCTTCCTGGTAACTGGAGAGTTTTCTGATTGGAATGGAATACGAGTGTGAAGACATGGTTGCAAAAAAGGAAGAGTAAACGCTCGCCTAAAATATAGAGAGAAAAAGAGTAAGAAGACAGAGACTATAAATGCAACTGTTGATTATTACTGTATCCTTTCTCATATGCTACTAATTGCTCTTGAAATTATCTTTACTACCTTTAACTCTGGATATCTATTGATATCTATACATTTACTCCTTCGAGCAGTCTCTGCCGAACAAGGCGACCTTGAACCAATCCAAAGACACCAAGATCTGGTTCTTTACTGAGAGACACATGTAGATGTAGGCCGATCTCCAGAACAAGAACGTGAGGGTACCTCCGGTGGTCACATTAGACCAGCCGCCCCATACCAAGTCGGCCACGGCTCTTTCAGAACCAATGTAGGCCAAAGAGCCCTGGTGGTTGTACTTGAAAATAGGCAACTTCTCTTCCAACTTGGCCAACTTCTTGGTCAATCTCTCGACGTTGTCGCTGGGAGAGGGGTGCGACAAGGTGTAGTTGATGGTGTCCATCTCGTACAACTTGTTGAAGTGCTCACCCAAGTAGATACCCTCCTGGAAGGCGACCTGGGCAGTTGGTGCAAACTTGGTGAAGGTGCAGTCACCCAAGGCGTAGATGTTGGACGAACCGTCGACCAACAAGCGGTCATCAACTAACAAACCTCTTCTGGCGTTCTTCTGCTCCTCAATCTGCGAAGACAAGTTACGGGTAATAGAACGGGGAGCATTTCCAGTAGCCCAGATCAACATACCGTAGGGGAGTTCGTTCACCTCGGTAGATCCGTCCTTCTGCTTGCGGTGAGCGGTAACAGTTTTGTCGCTGACCTTCTTGATCATGGTGTTGGTCATAAGATTGATGTTGGTGTCCTCAAACACCTGCTTGGTGTACTCGACCAACTTCTGGTTGAACATGTTCAACACGTTGGGCAAAGCCTCCACCAAGGTGACTTGAACCTCGCCGGCCACCTCGGGCATCCAGCGCTTCAAGTCCTGGTCCACGTAGTCCTGGAGCTCACCGGCAATCTCCACACCGGTGGGGCCTCCACCACACACAATAATCGACAACAAACGCTTTCTCTCCTCGTCACCCTTGGGCAAGATGTTGGCGGCCTCGAGACAGTCCATCAAACGCTTTCTGATGGTGATGGTGTCGCTGATCTCCTTCAAGAAAGTGGAGTGTTCAGCCACGCCGGGGATGCCGAAGGTGGAGGGCTGGGCGCCCACACCCACCACCAAGTAGTCGTAGTTCAAGGAGGTAGAGATCTCTTCCACACCGGTGTACTCGGCCACGGTGGACTTGGACGAGGAAGAGTCCTTGCCGGAGTGGCCGGACGCCACGGTGGTGGACTGCTTGATGGTGACGACATTGTTGACGGGATCGATGGCGGTGGCCTCGGCCTCCAAGTAAATCACCTCACCAGGGGCTCTTCTGGTGATGGAACGCACGGGCTCGATGATTGAGCGCAATTCGACCGTACCAGTAGGGCACGAGGGCAACAAAGGCGTGAAGAGGAAGTAGTTCCGAGGGGATACCACCACCACGTTGTACAAGGTGGTGTCCAAGTTCTTCAACAAGGAGATGGAGCCCCAGCCGGAGCCGAGGATGACCAAGGTCTTTTTCTTCTGGCCGTTTTCGAAGAAAGGCTCCTGTTTCTTCTGGTCGGCAGGGCCAGATTCCTGGTATACCTTGTAGGCGAGGGTTCCTGCCAGTGCGGCCACGGCCAAGCCCACGGCGGTCTTGGTGAAGCGCCAGGCCCGGCGGAAGCCGGACGGCTTGGGGGCGACGGGCTTCTGCAATGCTCTAGCCGAGACGGAGAAGCTCCGGGCAGCGGATCTGAACATGGTGAATAGATAGAGAAGAAGAAGTGAAGAAGAAGAAGAAGAAAGGTAGAAGGTGGTGAATTTTTCGGTGCGATGGAGAGGGGACGTAGGGAGACGGCGGTGCGGAAGGAAAAGATAGGGAGAAATGGAGGGAAAGAGATAGGAGGCACTGGGGGGATTGGGAGGGAATTGGAGGCAATTGTGGACAATTGACACCACTGAAGTGGACGGGAAGACGCTGGGTATGGTCTATGGCCGTTTGGTTCAGGCAGTGTCGCTGGGTCTGGCTCCAGACCACGGTGAAGACGTACCGGAGATGCCGAGTGGTGGGAGGACCGGAGTAACTCCGACGATGGAGCACTGCGCACCGAGGGGAGCAGAGACTGTGGACGTAGAAGCGAGAGATAAGAGAGTACCTATGGTGTTAGAAGCGAAGGGGTCTATGGAGAGATTTCAGAGGGATTCGGCTCGACGGGCTGCCTTGGCCAGTTTGGATCGAGGCTTGTTTTACTCCTCGTGCTCATTGCTGTGTCTCTTTGTCAGTAATGCCTTTGATGGTGCGGAGTTTGCACCGGGAGAACAGTACCGTGAATATACGAGGGGGAATGGAGAAGGGTTTGGAGAAGGTTTGGAGAAGGGGAATTGGAGAAAGGGGATGATCGATTGCGATCAGGCCGCCTATTGGCTCGATATTGCCCCTCTGTTCTACAAGATCTGCCTCCTCTGTAGGCTCCATTCTTTCTCTTTTTCAAATTCTGTAACATTGATCGCTTTTGCCGTCACATGGTGACTCAGGGTTCCGGAGATAGGCCACATAGGTCAATTGCTACATAATTGGGTGGGGAAACAGTAATTGACACCGAATATATGCAGAACTGTGGCAGAAAGCGAGGTTTGGGTACATTATTGGAGAACTCCATAGGAGTTTAGATAGACGTGCGTCTCAGAGAAGTGATGTAGGTCCAGAAGAAGGGGAGTATTCGAGATCGTTTTGAGTTTTGTAGAGGAGTGAGGCTAGGTACAATATGAGCATGTATATCAATGCCATCTGCTAGTGTAGATATTGCAGAGGAGAAATGATAGGCACAATTAGGACATGTATATTAAGGCTATCTGCTAGATTTCTAGGAGAAGGGTGAACATACTACAGTATAGACAAGACTATGCTATAAATGGTGTAAATGTCCATGAGGTGTATAAAAACGTCAATGCTGAGACTACATTGCTATTGTCCATGAGGTGTAGTATGACTGAAGTGCTTAAAGAAGTCGGGGTACGGTACAATTATCAATATGGACTGCAATCATGTAGTAGATTCTATGGTCTATTCTGCATCTACCAAAGCTGCCTTGGATCTAGCATACATAATGCATTAATAGTAGTGACTAATATGTGAAGCTTCGTACGAGGAATTGGCCCCTTGTACCCATGGCCTGATTACACTAATAACAGTGTAAATGACTGGTGGTCTCATCGATTTCTTGAGTAGTTAGATAATACTTTACTTGCAAAAAGCCTGCTTCTATGCAATTGTGTACAGCATTAGGCTGTCAATCTGGGATGCTGGTCCAGGAATATCGAGCTGAAAGATTATATGATATGAATACTTCAATGCTCTCTCTCTCATTGATTTAATTAAATTTCATGATTTTGATTTCAATATGCCTTCTTTCCCACTATTATCCTTTGAGCAAAGCTCAAATCACTCAATGCTTTTGGTTGATTTTGTTAAAGTATGTGGTTCAATTTTATTGAACAGTCTTGATGAACTCTCTATTCTCTCTCTCTTCGTAGTCTCGTCTGTTATGAAATTCCTCTGATCTTGATCTGCACCTCATAATTTCCAATGCACATTTTAATAGCCTCCACATATGAACTCCAAAAAACTTAAATGTCTATATAACAGTGCCATTCTCTATGCTCAATTTTATACAGAGCCACTCACCCGCTCCTCACTCCACCGATTCAACTTCTCCTTACGCAAGTGGTACTTCTTTCTCTGTGCCCGAAACTCTGCGATCATGTCAAGACTGTCCAGCTCCTCGATGCTCTTGGCTATCAGGAGTGACTTGGCGTGGTCTAGCTCAAGCAATGCCCTGAGTTTGTTGGTAATCAAGAACTCTTGGTTGAAGTTATTTGAGAGCAATCGGTATTGGTCGATTTCAAGATTGGTGAACTCCTGGTACACTGTCTGGATAGACTTGATCTGGTTGGCAATCTTTTCACTGATCTGCTTGTAGTCTTTGATTAGGATCGAAACCTCGCCCTGTTTGGTCTCCACTGAATCTAGTACTGCCATCACCTTGTCGCATTGTTGCTGGTATGACGATAAGGACTTGACATAGCCTCGAACCAAGACTGGATCATTGATGAACTCTTCGATTTTGCCTCGGGGCAACACGATGACGCTCTTTGGAAGCATGAAATTGCTTTCTGTAACCGGTGGTTGTTGGTTCATAGTCTATATTGATGATCTGAGGATGTGGGAATGGAATATATGTTCAAATTGGATTGTAGTAGGAGAAATTTATTGAGAATGATAAGGTTTGGAATTTGAGAATTATGAGAATTGTGAGAATTATGAGAATTTTAGAACTATGAGAATATTCAATTGAGAAGAATTAACATATGAGTACAATTGTGTGGTTTATTAGTAATGGAATATATAGGAGCCTTATTGCAGCAATTCATGAGCTGAAACTGCATTAAAATCATATCACTAGCGGTCCGAATACAACGTTAATTATGGACCAGAATAATATGTAATGGAAACTGATGCACTGTTGTATTGAAATAGCTTTTGCTTCGAATTGAGTTATTACAAGCTTATTGGTTTGAATTTAAATTACTTAATTTATTGTCATATTGTTACATCGCTACTTATACAATTTATACACGTCACCCAGTGACTACTTGTTCAGTTTCAACAAGGATTGTTCGATCATATCGATCGAGCTTTCAACCTCTCCGACGCTCATTCCACAGCAAAGTGATATTAATTTACAATACTTCTGAATCCTGTCTTCCTGAGAGTATTTCGTCACGAAGACCGACTTTTCGCCATTCTCCAACTTTACTTCCTGGGAAGGTATCAAGGCTGAAAGTTCTAATTGTTTGGAGTGCACTAGCTGGAGAAGTTGCCTTCTCTTGAGGATTTCGTTACTCAACTGCACAGCAAGCTGGAACTTATCTCCCTTTTCACTTGTCCTACCCGACAAATCTTGCTCGATATATCCTTGGATTTCTTTCATTTGTTTTTGCTCAATCATTTCCTCGTACTTCTTGATGTGCTCATCAAGCTCACTCTTCTTACTCAAGTGCAGAAAGCTTAAGTCATTCATCAACCTCGAAATCTCCTCTTGAATTACTCGATCTTTATTTGAATCTATCACAAGATCATGTGGATTGCTATTCTGCAAAGCCTTTTCGAGATCCTCAATAAGATGGTCCAATCTGAAAAACGCAAGAACCTTCTTTTGAGATTCCAACTTACCTTGGTTCATCATCTTCAATACTTTGAATAATGACAATATCACTTCATCTTTCTCGCTCAACTCCTTGTCGATGGAATAAGCCAATTCTGTCAATTTCTCGGTAATCAAATTGGAAGTTGTGTTTTGGAGATTCACCGCCATTTTGGAATTGTACAATTCGCTTTCGAAGCTTTGAGTGGTACTAGTGCCAACAATATTGAGAAGACTTTCATCCACTTCTTCGTTAGCTTCATTGTCATCCTCATTTCCAAGTCTCAACACAAAATTGTGAGAAGCCAAGTAGTCTTCAACGGTGTAAGACACCAAGTTCCGCAAACTAAAATCAATGTACTTGTGATAGCTAATGAAGACTTTGATGCACTTCTTGTTAAGACTATAGGCTGCAATGTGGAATGCTGAATTTCCATCTGAATCTTGATGGTTAATAAATTTGCTTATCAAATCCTTTTTGTTCAAGTGTTGTGTTTTTATACTGTCGCTGGCACTATCCAAAGGAGTGTCCAGATCCTCGTCGTCATCCAGAGTCTCTATCAATTTGTCGAATATTGATTCCAAGTAGTACCGGGAGAATCGTTCCTTGTTTTTTTTGTCATCGTCAATCGATGCAATGTGGTGTAGTACTGTCTTTCCCGAATTATCCACGATTAGAACAGACTCCAACAACAACTCAAGGATTGTGGGGAAGTTTTTGAGTTGAAAAGAATTATTAAACTTGATCAAGAATATGAGCGGAGTCTCGCCGTTGTTATTCCTGACATCGGACCTGATTTCAAACGTGTTCATCAAGAACTCAATCATGGGAATGTTGGCCATAGAACATGCCCAGTGGAACAATGTATTTCCATCGTTATCTATGGGCTGATTGATATTGATTTTGGCGATTGGTTGGGGAGGAACGGCAATCCGGTCGGGAATGGAGTCGGATCGTATTTTGGAATCGTCCAAAAAGTATGTGAGCAAGTTGTTGAAGTAGTCCGAATACACGGTTTCGTTGATCTTGGATATGCTGGGCTGGTGATACTGCAGGAGACTGTAGGGGTCATGAGAAACCTGCGACGAGTTGCCATTCTGTTGGTTGTAGGACCTTGAATGAATGATTTTCTCGAACGAGTTGCGGGGAGTACCAAACAATTCCTTGCTGTTCATGAGCTCGTCTCCTTGCGAGTCCATGCGGATGGAGAGCTGGTTTCCCATGCCATTGGCCTTCAAGCTGTGAACACCATCGTCGTCTTCGTCGTCCTCGCTCTGGACGAGCTCCAAATCGTCATTTTTCAAGTTCATATTGCTCGTCATCACCTGGTGGGCGTCGGGCTCAGTGTCCTGTCTGAGCAAGGCGGGCGTCTGCCGGGGAGAATTGGAGGAGAACGAGCCCCTGTTGTTGAAGGTGCCGATACTAGGCCCGGGCTCGATGGGAGTGGTGTCCGAATGCTTCAATGAGGGCTCTTCGGCCTCCAATGCCACGCGCCGCGGCCTTCCCCGTTTCTTGGGGGGCTCGCCGGCGATCGAGTTCATGCTCTTGGACTTCCTGGCGGGCGCAGCCGCCACACTTGCGCTGGCCTGGCGCTTCGCGATGTTCAATGCCGAAGCGTGGTTGTGCTTGGGGGCCGGTGGCGGTGTCTCCGACTTGCCCTCGACGTACTGGAATTCGAAAATGGGCTTCAACACGTCAAACACGCCGAAGGTGCGGGCGATGTCGGCACCAAGCTCCAACGGCACATACGTGCCTTGGTACTTGCCGTAGCCACCCTGTACCTTCTCGTGCACGCCGGTCTGGACGTCCTTTTCCAATATCCTGGTACGCTTGGCCTTGGGGAACTTGGCGATTTTGAGAATATGAGTAGCGTTGATCCACGAATCCAGTTTTCGCCGCATAATCGGGCCTTCCGACGTCACGAACTCGAACACGGGTACGTTCGAGTACGTGGCCGAGTATATCTGCGTGTTGCTCATGGCTGGGGCGGTGCCAGTGGCTTCACTAGGCGCTTAACGGGCGGTTGTGAAAGGGGTGTAAATGGCGAGCCAGAAGAGCGGAAAAGTCAAAAATTGGACGACACGGTGGGGGGAGTCGGGCGTCACGATGGATGGGGGCAGAATTGAAGAAAGAGAGACTGGGGACTGTGTTTGGCCACGGTTGTGTGAAGTAGAGTTGTGTATAGGTTTGATGTTTTTTGGAAGGCGGCTGTCTGCAGGAAACACGGCAATTACACAGAGAAGAAGAGAAGAAAGGAAAGTAGAAGAGGCAGGTGAAATGCGCAGAGTAGAAGGGGCAAGTGAGAGATGAAATCGAGAGGAGGAAGTGGTACGAGGAATTGAGAGTACCTTTATTGGAATTAGAGTGTATGCATTGAGTAGTGGAGGTAGATCTTGAGAATGAGATAGGATAAATGGAAAATTAGAGGGCTGAAAATTAGAGTTGGAGGAATAGTAGTGAAGTGGGCGTTGGAGACAAAACTGAGTATTCAGAGTTGATGTATCATGGAAATAGAATGGTGGTATACTGAGAAGTAGAGAAGAAGAGAACTAGAGAAGAAGAGAACTAGAGAAGTTGAGGAGTAGAGGTGAGAGGAATTGAGGTGTAGACATAGTAGGTTAGGAGGTGAGAGTGGAGAAGTGGAGAAGTGGAGATCGCGAGGCATGAGAAAGAGAGAATTGGAATTGAAACTGAGAGACTTGTCAAATGAGATTGGAGTATCGAGAGAATAGAGAAGTAGAAGTTGAGAAGTAGAGAATTGAAATTTGGAGGACGGAGACTCGTCGTGGATTTTAGTTCTAGTGAAATTGGGCTAAGATAGATGGTCAAAAATGGTTGTGTCGGAGATTGGAGACCAGCACCTACTTAATTGGAGACTAGCACCTACTTAATTATGCCTGAGCTGCTCCAATAGTATACTATTGTAGCAGCACTGATTACCTTGGCTACAGGACTGATTCCAATCTCTGAAGCTTGGTGTTGGCTTGTATAAATATTCTACGCAATCGGACGGTCATAAGTTTACTGAAATATGGATACTTCATGCTATTTAGTGGATACAGGTTTCTCTTCTGGTGAACAAAAGCTTGGAGGTTGCCGTTTTCTACCCGGGTATCATATGCTATGGTATTGGGAGAATATGGGTAGACCTGGTACTGTCCGGCACTGCTAATGCCAATTCCAATGCTATGGTAATGATGTTGTGCTAGTGCTGGTACTGATCTGGACTGTAGAAAGAGTACATTTCTTACCTGGACTGAGTTCACACCTGGACTCTGTTCAGGCACTATTAAGGCAACTTGTAATTCCTCAATGTAAAGTTGGTTCTTGTTGTGGGGTATGATTTTATAGGTGTTCTGGAATGTTGTGATCGTGTGAATGATCATGCGTATGTGGACATGAGAAGTGTTCGTGAGTGTATGTTCGTGGGGTATGTATGGTTGGAAAATTCACATGGGGTATTAAAGTGGTGCTTAGTATTGGTTTTGGTGATGTGTACTAGTAGCACTATTGGTCATTGGTGTCACCTGTGAAAAAATGGCATCATTTGCAGTAACTTGACTTTCTAATCATCTTTTTATGAATCAAGCTATTTCCCAAAGATAGCCTGGAGCACGCGGTACACCACCACGCTGAACATGGCCATGAATAGAAGCACCACGTACGATATCAAATTCAAATGCACCTTGTACGACTGGTCCTCAGTCAACGGAATACTTCCTACGTATTCAGAAGCCTGGTAGCACACCTCTCTTCTCTTGATGATGGAACACTGGCTGTCGTCGATGTTCGTTTTCAAGATGGCCTTGCCGAGGAGAATGCGGGTATATTGATGCAAAGAAGGGTTAAACGTCAGGAACGCGGTTTCGAGGATACGGCCCTCGCGCTCCATGCCGTAAGTGATCTTCTCTATCTTCTTGAGCTGCTTGACGATGGTGGGCGAGAGCTGGGGCACGTCGTCCACCACGGTGGTGAGGCTCAAGAGATAGTGGATCTTGGCAAGCGACCGCACCACCACGGTGGTGTGGGGCGAGAGAAACGGGATGAGGAGCTTCTTTAAGTTGTTGAAGTTGTTGAAGAACAACTCGATGTAGTTGATTGTCTTGGAGATGGAGTCAAACGTCTCGATGCACGAGCGGACCACAAGAAGCGAAACGCGCTTGGTCGAGCCCTCGTACGACAACTTTTCCCAGTGACGTACAACTCCAGTCCCAGAGCTGGCACTGGGGGTGTTACAGATGCCGTCGGCATCACCGAGGAGGCGATCCAAATCCTCCTCTAGTTTCAAGAGGCCCATCTTGGCCTTGCTGGCCATGAACGTCACGTCCTCGTAGTCAGGGATCTTGCGCAAGAGCGTGGAGTAGATGGTCATGATGTCTCCGTACAAATGGACAACCCGTTTGACCTTTATCATCACTTGGTAGACGGCGTCGTTTAAACAGTAGCGGAACATCTGGGGATGTGCTGCGATGAGGAGGGCATCTTCGGGGCTCAAATTGTCGAGGGTGATCTGCCTGTCGGCGATGGTGTAGGACATGGCAAAAAGAACGAAGGGGCTGGGGTGTGTGCAGCCTGGCACCAGGAAGAATAGGGTGGTATGGTTTAAGAGGAGAAAATGGATTGAATGTGAGAGTGCGATGTAGTAGCAAGAAGATGAGGTGCGGTGTACTGAAGGTAATAGAGGTATTGGAGTGCTAGTGAGAAGATAAATGGAGAGCTGGAGTACTAAGCTACAGAATGATCCACTTATACGGTGAATAGAGCCTATAGAAGACGACATACCCTGTGTACCTGTTTCTTACATAATCAGCCCAAGTCACAAGATCTCCACACTCTGGCTTCTTCTCCCTATCACCATGGTGTTTGGCCTTTTCTCCCGAAGCTTCGACCCCGACTCGTTCGAACGGGACTTGACGGATATATCCGACTCCATTTCTGCTACTCAGCAGCAGTTGGCCGGCATCAAATCCCGCTCAAGAACCTTCCGTTCCTCCCTAATCAAGTACCTGGTCATCGGTTACGTGTTGCTCAATGTGTACCGCTACAGCCTACTTCCCAGGGGCATTGAGGCCCCCAATCGGATCCTGGCATATGTGCGGGGCCAGACCGGCCGTCAGTTGGCGGTTCTAGGCCTCTATCCGTTGGTGGCGTATGCCTTGGTGTGGTTGGGCCTGGCGGTGTTTGGCTTGTTGGAGCGCAACAGAGCGGCCAAGTTAAAGGCATTGCACAAGCGGCGTGCCGACAAGATCGCCGAGTTGAAGAAGATCACCAACTTCAACACCACCAACCGCTTGTTGAACAAGTATGGCCTGGACGAGCAGAAGGAAGCGGTGCCCGCTGCCCCCAAGGCTGCTTCCAAGGCGCCAAAGGCGCCTCAGAAGATCCCTGCCACCGCCAACGTCAATCCCGGACCCAAATTGACCCCCCAGCAGCAGCAGGAGATCGCAAAGTTGAACTTATCGACCCCTAAACTGGCTCAAGATCAGCAACACCAACAGCAAGAGCTGCAGCAACCGAAATCGCCATTGGGTGCAGCAAAGTCTCCCACACCACAGGCGCAGCCCAATCCCACTTCCAAACCCAGAACCAAGCCCAGA
This sequence comes from Suhomyces coccinellae, assembly GCA_030565345.1. Classification (NCBI taxonomy): domain Eukaryota; kingdom Fungi; phylum Ascomycota; class Pichiomycetes; order Serinales; family Debaryomycetaceae; genus Suhomyces; species Suhomyces coccinellae. Next base: position 22,054 of record JAJMBP010000073.1, read on the forward strand.
ACTATCCAGGACCGTCTCCTTGATATTCTCATTGGCTCCGACAACAACGAGTCGGTGGAGCACCGCTATGCGTTGATCTGTTTCAACTGTTTCAGCCACAACGGCTTAGCACCCCCCAACTGCTCGGACCCTTCACAAGTACGGTACGCGTGCTGGAAATGTGGTGCCATGAACGGCACGGCGTGGGACGGGTTGAAGGAGATGGTGGATGTGCCTGAAAGAGAGAAACAAGAAGTGAAAGAAGACGTGAAAGACGTGGAGAAGAACGTGAAGAAAGAGGACGTGAAGGACGTGGAGAAGGAAGTGAAGAAAGAGGAAGCAAAGAAGGAAGGAGTGAAAGAAGAAGACAAAGCGGAAATTGTGCCCGTTAAAGAGAATGTGTCTACTGAAGAGCTCGAGAATGAAAATACTAAGGCTACGACTAGTCCTGAGGTAAAACTCGAGAAGAAAGCTGCATAGGTGTATTATAATAAATGAAAATGGTTATAGTAGAAATTGATGTAGAGTAGATATAATCAGGATAGAAGAAATAAATAGGATGGAAGAAACGATTAAAAGGAGAAAGCCCCCCACCAATTATTATAAATATCAAAGAAGAATTTGACGAGTAGGTCGACCACTTGGATCATCACCATGGTATGAATTAAGAAAATAAGCTTGTCCAGCTTCATTGGTGAAATTGGTAAAATGGAAGACTACGACCTATAGATATTATAGCTGTATTTAAACCCAAGAAAGTGAGGAAATTCCCCATGTAAAAATTGAACGGAGTATGGAACGAATTAACTTTGAGAGGCCTAGAATATGGTGTCAATTAATAGAAATGTGGAATTACCTATCTCCTAAATCCTAGCCTACGTTATTGACATCGAAACTATATGCAACCACGACCAGAATTCAACTTTAAAAGAAACCTGGACCAGTAAATAATTCTGACAATTTCGAATCAATGAAGAATATGCCTCTTCTTTGCAAAATATTAGTAGAACACAAATCATGTGCAATCGGATCAAATAAGGTAATTGGAAACAGGAAGTGCCATCATTATTACCAGCGATTGAAAATAATGTGAGGAGTCAAAAAAGTTGACTACTCATAATTGCACTAGAGTTTAAACGAAAAGGCAATTCCAATAGACACATATGTACCTCCCCTTCACAATTGAGTCTCTAATTCTTTCAGGTGTAGACTCCAGGACAGCATCTAGACCCTAAAGCTGTTACCCACATTTACACTGTTAAAGACAGGCAATAGACTCCTGACACAGAGCACTCCCGACAGAGCACTCCCTACAGAGCACTTTATTCTCCAGAGAGTTCTCCACATCAATTCTATTCTAGACCCGTCTCATTATGTTAATCTCTTCTCCGGTGCTTCTATATTGCCTCAAGTAGACCCGGTTTATAAATCTTTAGGTCCACTTTGTTATGCAAGGCCCATTCATCATCACTATCTACTTCTACGTTTCTCTGAGCATCATCGTCAATTACTAATCTAAGACAAGTCCATGATGGCGTTGACCATGTCTCCGTCGTGGGCTCTCAAGGCCTTGACAGCCTTGGCTCTGGAGGCCTGGGTCTGCTCAACAATGATGTCGATGTCCTTAGGGTCCAAACCAGACTCGTCGACCTCACCGTCTTCCTCCTCGACCTCGGCGGTCTTGGGGGTCAAAGCGGCCTTCTCCATGTCGGCGGTGATGGACTCAGGGGACTTGTCGGCGGCCTTGGCGGCGTCGGCAGCAGTCTTAGCAAGAGCCTCTTGGTTGGCAGCAGCGGCCTGGGCCTCGGCGATTCTCTGGTTCATGTCGTCGACCTTGGCTTCACCGAAGACAACGAAGGTACCGGCACTGGATCTGTACACATCAGGGGCGTCAATGGCGTAGATCAAGTTACCTCTTTGCTTGAAGGTGACTCTGGTGATGCCCTTGATTTGCTTGAGGCCGAGCTTCTTGATCAATTCTCTGGCCTTCTTCTCGTTCTTTGGGAGGACGTTGACGTCGGCGCCTTGGGGGATTTCTTCGATGGACATTGTGGGGATAATAGGGAGAGGAAGTATGGCGAAAAGGTGGTGAAAAATCGTCGAGAGTGGACGTGGTGTGTCATGTGCCACTGACCGGGTAAGTTTTTTTCCATTGTCACGTGGCGCGTTCCTGTTACGTCACGTGGCGGTGCTATTTTAAGCTGTCACGTGTCGCACGGCGGGTGCGGCGCCGTCCCGCCGCCCTATCGTTCCGATCCCAATCCGGACGAAGCCGAGATGCCCTGCTATATGCAGGCATGAATTTCCCCCGAAGAACCAGCGCCCGTCGCCGGACCAGCTGTCGTCCCCGTTCCTCGCCTCCAGTGGCCCCAATGACCTTGCCATCATGTTCCCACGCTCCGCCGCTCCGTTCCAGTGTTTTTTGCACGCCAAAACGCCCGCTGCAAGCCCCAGAACCGCACCCCCAAACCTCTCGCTAGCGCACCGCCATCGCCGTGAGCCTCCGCCGTGCCCGGCTCGCACGGATGGCACGGTGTCCCGGTTCCACCACGAGAAGAAGGTTGCTGGGCTGATCCACCGTGAAAGACGATCGACGCTTTCCCTCCATCCCAGGACATCTCCCGGGTCATATATGTCATTGTGCCAGCCGCCAGCCAGCCGCTGGTCGTCTCTCTAGGGTCTAGCGTGCGATATATCGCCGTATGTGTTACATCAGTCTCTCGGTACTTCCCTCCATCTGTCTCTTTTGGTTATGTCTCTCTTCTGGCCAGCGTTTTGAACCGTGTGTCAGCCTCGGTGTCAGCCTGTGTTTTCTCCCTACTGGATTAGCGTTCTCGTGCGAATAGTGCGAATTTCTCGCTAGCGCCCCTCCTGCTGTAATCCATCGTGGAAGGCGCTAGATCCGCATTTTCCGCAGCCCTCTCCCTACTCTCTCAAGCCAGAACATCCTTTTCATTTCAGACTCCAGGCCCTCCAGTTCTTCCTCTAGACCAGCACGTTCTCTGCCAACTGCCGTTGTGTTTCGAGAATCTGCCCTGCCGCTGTCTTGAGTCCAGTCCTAGTCTCGTGCTGTCGTCTGTCTTGTTGTTGCTGACTGTTGCTATCCTCCCCGTGGCTATCTTCGTCTCTGTTCCCTAGACTGAGCACATTCTAGCCATCCCAGTCACACCAGTCACACCAGTCACCCTAGTCGTTCTAGTCGTTCTAGTTAGTCTGAACCTGCTCTGAGTCCTTCGTGTGTCTTCCTGAGCCCATACCGAGTCCGTTGGCTTCCCTTGAATCAGTCCCTTGTTTGGTCTTCTGAGCCGCTCATTGCTTAGATATCCCCTCCCAGGCTGCTTCTCAGTTTCCAACTACTCTCCCGTCCTGACCACCAGACTCTCCTACTACAGTCGTTGTTCCATTGATTCCGTCACTCCATCTTTGTCTGGCCCCTGTTTCATTGACGCCTGTTTGTTTGTCTCCCGTTGTCTGACTTTCCTGTTGCTCCCTGTTTCCTGACTCCCTCATCTGTCCCCCCATGTCTGACCCCCTCTCGTTGGCGTCCCAGGACGACCAACTGCCCCACAAGGACACGCAATCCGACTCGTCTGCCACCCGAACCGACACCAACGAATCCAACCGTCCCTACACTGTCCAGGACTTGGTGACGGCGCGGGCCCCCACGTTCAAGGACAAGGTCCGTGCCCACTTCTTCCACAAGGGCTTGGCTGACCGCCCTGAGTTCCTCCAGAAGATCTACTCCAAGGTCCCCCGTTACATCTACGTCAACCAACCGCTTCCTGCGGCCCTCACCGTGGGCGGCGACGGCTCGTCGCTGCACCCGGTGTTGGATTATCCCCCCAACAAGATCCGTACCACCAAGTACACTCCGCTCTCGTTCATCCCCAAGAATCTCTTGTTCCAGTTTCACAATGTGGCCAACATCTACTTCCTTGTGTTGGTGATCTTGGGTGCGTTCCAGGTGTTTGGTGTGGCGTCGCCTGGATTGGCCGCTGTGCCGTTGATCGTGATTGTGTGTATCACTGCCATCAAGGACGCCTTCGAGGACTACCGGCGTGCCGTTAGCGACTCGCAATTGAACAACCTGCCTATCCACCTTCTCGTGGGCTTGGAAAACCCCAACGTTCTCGTCAACGAGGTATCCGGATGGCGTAAATTCAAGAAAGGATGCTCCAAGGCCACGGCAGCCACGTTCCACGGCATTACCAAGGCTTGTATCATGGTGTTTGCCAAGAAGGCCACCAAGTCCGAGTTCATTCGCAAGGAACATAACGAGAATGAGTATGCGCTCCACCGCGTGAGCACCGTTGTGTCCGACTACTCGTACCAGTCCAATGCCAATGCACCCCGCGCTAGTTACGCCTCCCCACGCAAGTCCACCCAGTCGCACCAGAGACGGTCACGTAACTACCATCCGCCAACCAAGCCCGTTGCAAACTCCCTCCTCAACCCCGTTCTCCAGAATCAACACATTGCTGCCGAAGGGGGCCGTGCTTCCTTCAAGAACAGACGCTGGAAGGACGTCGCCACCGGCGATATCATCCGTATTCGTGCCAACGAAGAGGTTCCTGCCGACGTGATCGTGCTCTCGACCTCCGACGCCGAGGGTAACTGCTACATCGAGACTAAGAACTTGGACGGTGAGACCAATTTGAAGACCAAGACTGCGCTCCAGGCCGGTGGCCTGGACAAGCTCAAGCACCTGGATGACTTTTTCAGTGCCAAGTTCTGGGTCGAGTGTGACGCCCCCAACCCCAACTTGTACTCGTTCAGAGGTACTGTCCACTACGAAAACTACGATAACAATGGCACATTGGTCAACCCCGACGAAAAGGAGGCCGTCACCAACGACAACGTCATGCTTCGGGGTTCCATGCTCAGAAACACCAAGTGGGCTATCGGCTTGGTCGTCTACACCGGCTCCGAGACTAAGATCATGTTGAACTCGGGCATCACTCCAACCAAAGTGTCGCTCATTTCCAAGGAGTTGAACTTGTCCGTTGTGATCAACTTCGCCTTGTTGTTTGTGCTCTGTTTCATCTCCGGTGTTGTCAACGGCACATTCTACCGCAAGAAAGATGTATCGCGCGTATTCTTCGACTTCCAGCCCTATTCGCCTACCGCTGCCGGAAACGGTGTTTTGGCGTTCTTCGTTACTCTTATCATCTACCAGTCACTCGTTCCCATCTCCTTGTACATCTCGGTGGAAATTATCAAGACGCTTCAGGCGTTCTTCATTTTCTCTGACTTGAAGATGTACTATGAAAAATTGGACTTTCCCTGTATCCCCAAGGCATGGAACATTTCTGACGATCTCGGTCAAATTGAATACGTTTTCAGTGACAAGACGGGAACACTTACCCAGAACGTCATGGAGTTCAAGAAGTGCACCATCAATGGCAAGTCGTATGGCTTGGCCTACACTGAGGCCAAGCAAGGTTTGGATAAACGCGCCGGCTTGGACACTATCGTGGAATCCGAAAAGTGGAAGCGCCTCATCGCCAATGACAAGGGCGATATGTACGACTACCTTTACAAGTCGTTGTCCAACGACCAATTCCGTGAAGAAAACGTCACCTTCGTCTCTAGCGAATATGTCCGCGACACCCTTGTTTCCGAAGGCGGGGCCCAGCAGAATGCCAACAATGAGTTTATGCTTGCGCTTGCGTTGTGCCACACCGTTGTTACTGAGCCGAACGAGATGGACCCTGGTTTGAGAGATTTTAAGGCCGAGTCGCCTGATGAAGCGGCCTTAGTCGCCGTGGCTCGTGACATGGGCATTGTGTTCAAGGACCGCAAGAGAAAGATCTTGACTGTCTCCAAGTATGGCCAGGACGTTGAGTACGAGCTCGTTGACCTTATTGGCTTCACTTCCACCAGAAAGAGAATGTCCTGTATCATCCGCACTCCTGAAGACAAGTTCTTGCTCATCACCAAGGGCGCTGACAACGTGATTTTCTCTAGATTGGACGGTGACGCCAATTCCAATGAAGTTATCCACAAGACCGCCTTGCACCTTGAAGACTACGCCAAGGAAGGTTTGAGAACTTTGTGTATTGCCCAACGTGAGCTCGATCCCAAGTACTACTACGACTGGTCCAGACGCTACAAGGAGGCCCATGCCTCCATTGAGGACTCCAGAGACGCCGTTATTGACAGCTTAAGTGAGGAAATTGAAACAAATTTGATTTTGCTTGGTGGTACTGCTATTGAAGATAGACTTCAGGCAGGTGTGCCAGATTCTATTTCTATCTTAGGTGAGGCTGGAATTAAGTTGTGGGTTTTGACAGGTGATAGAATTGAAACCGCCATCAACATCGGTTTCTCGTGTAACTTGTTGGAGAACAACATGAAATTGCTTGTGGTTAGACCTGAAGAAAATGAAATGGACAACGTTGCTCACATTGATCGCTTGATTACGGGTTACTTGCAAGACTGCTTCGGCTTGCTTCAAGAAAATTCTGAAAGTGAGATTGAAAGACTCATCACCGAAGCCAGAAAGGACCATTCGGCTCCCTCTCCAAACTATGCTGTTATTATCGATGGTGCTGCCTTGAGCCTTATTTTCAAAACCCAAGTTGCTGATGTTCCAGCTGATCCTTCGGTCTTCAAACTCCAAGAAAAGTTTTTATTGCTCGGAAAGCAATGTAAGTCTGTTATCTGTTGTCGTGTTTCTCCTGCTCAAAAGGCTCAGGTGGTCAAGATGGTTAAGAACAATCTTAATGTTATGACTTTGGCTATTGGTGACGGTGCTAACGATGTTGCCATGATTCAAGCTGCCAACGTTGGTGTTGGTATTGCTGGTGAGGAAGGAAGACAAGCAGTTATGTCGTCTGACTATGCCATTGGTCAATTCAGATTCTTGACCAGATTGCTTTTGGTTCATGGAAGATGGTCATACAAGAGATTGGCGGAAATGGTTCCATGTTTCTTCTACAAGAACGTCACTTTCACTTTCACCTGTTTCTGGTTCGGTATCTACAACAACTTTGATGGTTCTTATCTCTTCGAGTATACCTTTTTGATGTTCTTCAACTTGGCGTTCACATCATTGCCTGTCATTGTGTTAGCTGTGTTGGACCAAGATGTTTCGGATACTGTCTCCTTGTTGGTTCCTCAACTTTACAGATCTGGAATTCTTGGACTCGAATGGTCTCAATTCAAGTTTGTCTGGTACATGTTTGATGGCTTGTATCAATCGGTCATTTCCTTCTTCTTCCCAGTCTTGCTCTACTACAAAAGTTTCCAAAACCCTCAGGGTTTGGGAGTGGACCACAGATTCTGGGTTGGTGTCCTTGTTTGTGCTGTTGCTGTTGCTGCCTGTGACATTTACGTTCTTCTCCGTCAATACAGATGGGATTGGTTGACTCTTCTCATTGACTCTATTTCTATTCTTCTTGTTTTCTTCTGGACTGGAGTTTGGAGTGCAAGACCGGAAATGGCTCAGGAGTTCTACAAGGCTGGCGCCCAAACTTTGGGAACTTTGTCCATTTGGTGTGTATTCTTCGTCAGTGTGATTATTTGTTTGTTGCCAAGGTTCACGTACGATTTCTTGAAGTCCAACTTCCTGCCCAGTGACGTTGATATTGTTAGAGAAATGGTGCGTGACGGTAAGTTCGACAACTACCCTACTGGATACGACCCCACCGATGCTGAAGATGTTGAGAGACACAGAATCTTAAATGAAATCATTGACAAGAACCCTGCTGTGTTGAGTCAATTGGAGCGCGAGCAGTACCCTGAATTCCATCAAGAAGTTTCAAGTCCTATCAAGAAGACCTTCAACTCTATCAAGAGGAAGACTACCATCTCGAGATCTAAGAGAGGTCGTGATACCTCTAGAAGAGCTACCCTTAACGAGAACTTTAGACATCCTATTGACATTGATGAGTTGAGAAAGCAGATGATCAAGGACGGTCAATATAACACCGCTTCCATCAACCCTATGGAAAGACTCAACACCACCCACGAATTGCCTGGATTGACGCAAGCAGAAACTTTACTCACCTACCACACTAGAAACAGCGTCAACTTCAACCGCTGATAATTGCATGTACCATAACAAATTTCAAAAACTCTGATTAGGACTAGAGTAGGACGGTGCCTTAATCGGTTTATAAATTTTCTTCATTCGTATTTAATTTCAATGCTATTCTAATTGCTCCTATTGCTCGAAGGACCTGTAGACATGTAGACGAAGTGGCTGGAGAAGACTGGCAATGGCAAGATTGGTGGCTCTGTATCACGTGACCTGCACAATATCAACTTTTTCACTTTCTCTTTATACACCAACACCATGTTCACGTTCACTCTCCTTAGCCCCAAGGAAAATGACTTTTCCTTCAAGGCGTTGTACATGACGTTTGACGGGGAGTTCAAGGTGATAGCGGATCCTTCGTGGAACGGAAAAGACCCCGAATCTGTCTTGTTCATGGAGAAATACCTTCGAGAAGTCCTGGTGATATTGTTATCCCATCCCACTCCTGAGTTCATCAGTGGTTACATTTTGCTCTGTGTGAAGTTCCCCAACTTAATGAATAACATAACTGTCTATGGAAGCTTGCCTGTCAATCAATTGGGCCGCATTTCCACGGTTGAGTACTACAGAACCAATGGTATTCTAGGACCATTGAAATCGTCGATATTGGAGTTGGACGACATAGATGAATGGTTTGACAAGGTCCGTGTGGTCAAGTATCTCCAATCCACGCCCATACACGATCACAAGGCCGTCATCACCCCCTACAACTCCGGCCACAGCTTGGGAGGAACTTTCTGGCTCATCACGAAGAGATTGGAGAAGGTAATATACGCTCCAGCTTGGAATCATTCGAAGGACCTGTTCTTGAACAGTGCCACCTTCTTGTCAGCCGCCAACGGCTCGCCGTTGCCTGCATTGTTGAGACCTACTGCCTTCATCACCAGTTCTGACGTGGGTTCCTCCATGCCTCACAAGCGCAGAATTGAGAAGTTCTTGCAATTGGTGGACGCCACGTTGGCAAATGGAGGCTCTGTGATCTTACCCACTACGCTTTCGGGCCGTTTCTTCGAGTTGTTCCGCCTTGTCGACGAACACTTGCAGGGCGCACCAATTCCCATATACTTCTTGTCCTATTCTGGCACAAGAATCTTGAGCTACGCCTCCACCTTGGTGGACTGGATGTCCACTACGTTGAGAGAATGGAGTGGTGGTGGTGGTGATGAAACTAACTTGCCATTCGACCCCTCCAAGGTGGATTTGTTGGGCGATCCCAACGAGTTGCTCAAGTTGTCCGGTCCCAAAATCATTTTTTGCTCTGGAAATGACTTGCGGAATGGCGAGTTGTCGTCCAAGGTCTTCCAGAACCTCTGTCAGGATGAAAAGACCACGATTCTCTTGACAGAAAGATCCAAATTCGGTGTGGACAACACCATCAGTTCCGTTCTCTACAAGGAATGGTACAACTTGACCAAACAAAAAAACGGCGGAAAAGTCGAAGACGGTATTGCCGTGCCGTTGGAAAGAATAATTTCCTTGAAGGATTTCACCAGAGAAGAGACGATATCTGGAGCAGAATTACAGAGTTTCCAGCAACGGATTCATGCTGAAAGAAAGGAAAAAATGGCTGCTAAGGTCAGAGATCGCAAAAACCAGAACTTATTGAATGCAGAAGGTATGGATGATGACTCAAGTGACGATGGAATTTCCAGTGAAGAAGAAGAAGAAGTGGGAAGGGAAGCAAACGGAACGGACTCTGATGCAAAATTCATTGCTTCTTCTTCAAATGCGACAGCCAATCCTATTTTGGATGTCACCTCTCATGAAGCGTTCTTGACTGATCACCTCAAGAAATCCTTGGAACAGAACAAACCCATTGATATCAGAATAACACACAAATTAAAGCCTAGACAGGCCATGTTCCCGTACTTTGTCACTTCGCATAAGCAAAAATTCGATGATTACGGAGAAAAGATCGATTTGAAGGATTTCGAAAAGACTGATGAGATCTCCAACAGCAAGATCATTCTTGAGGGTAAAAAGAAGTTTGAACAAAACGAAAAGAGAAAATGGGGTGATGATAAAGGTGGAAGAGATAGAGGCAAAAAGGGCCAAGGAAAGAATCAAAACAAATTGACTCCACAAGAGATCTTGAACAATCAATTATTGGAAAAGAACTTGGACACTTTGTTCAACCCCAAAAAGCGTGTTCCGCTTGGCTCTTCCTATGCCAAGGGTACTCAGTTGAGTGTGCGGTGTGGTTTGTCGTTCGTGGACTTGGCAGGTTTGGTTGACATCAGGTCGTTGAGTATTATTGTCTCCTCATTAAAACCCTATAATGTGCTTTTATTGCCTGATTTCACAGTTTATGACCAAAGCGATAAAGAATTGAATGGACTCTGGACCGTGGAGTCGATGTTCAACCAGCATCAAGAAGATCCCAAACGGGATCAAATCAAAACCAGTCTGTTCGCATCATCGAGATATCTTTCGTTATCCAACATCCGCAGTGGCTTGACTGGTACAGGTGCTGGGGCTGCGATCGGACCCACCAAGATGAATGTGGTAGCGGTGGAAAATAACCATGCAATCAAGATTGGAGCGGATGGTGGAGAAGAGGTGGATGACGACGAAAACGCCATTGGATCGAGCAATTTCGAGGTGCAACTTGACGAAGAGCTTGTGGCGGATCTCAACTGGCAAAATATCGACGGAAGTTATCGTGTGGTGCAGGTTGTTGGAGAGTTGGAGTTGAGAAACCAGAGCCTTGAAAATAAGAGGAAGCGGGAACTCGGCGATTACTTGAGCACTTCCACCATGTTCACATTGAAAAAGGTCAAGAAGTCGGAGCTTTTCCAGAAACTCCGTGCCCAAAATGCAGAAAACCCTGCTGCTGCTCCACAGACCAAAACAGGACCCAAACTTGCCATAGGAAATATTCGGTTGCCTGAGCTCAAGAAGAAGCTTCTCAGCAGAAACTTAAACGCCGAGTTCAAGGGCGAGGGTACGTTAGTGGTCAATGACAAAATCATCATCAGAAAGGTGGCATATTCTTCTGTGGAGGGAGACGACACTGGAGACATTGTTATTGACGGATCCATGGGTCCCCTTTATTACACAGTGAAGGACTGCATTCGAGAAATGCTTGCTTATGTATATTAGTGTATTGTAACAGGATATCTAGAGTTACGAGACTATAGTAGAGGGAAATTCCTTTAAAATTAATTTATTAAAGCCATGGATAATGAAGTGAGATAGAGTGGCGATGGTGAATCATTAGGTGAACAGAGGGTTTGCTGTGTGATTATAGTTTCTGAATAATTCTATGTGAAAATTCTACACATACTAATACTAGCGAAATCAAATTATTTCGACTCAATAATACTCAATAATATGCTATATGAGTATATGAATAATAGTGCTCCATCCACTTATATAGTAGATAAACTCTAAAGCGGTGTGCTAGTAATATACTGCAATTATAGTAGAAACTGTAATAGCATAGAGCTATAAAATCATACTACAATTAGTACTCCATACAATTATAGACAATATGTAGTGCAGAATGTAGTAGTATACTACAATTAGTACTCCATTCAATTATAGCAGTACGAGACTGGTGCATTATTTTTCAGAATGGTCAATTTGGGCCTCATCTACAAATATTGCAATACCCTCCTAATACCCCAGAATTCCCATAATACATCCCACTACCCATCTACTACGCTTTAGTCCTCTCTCTAGCTTCCATTTGGTCGTGTGCGCACCGCTTTTTCCTCCAATCGCTGTTCTCAAATTACAAAAAAGTCAACCATCAACTCCATCAACTCCATCCACTATGCAGCCCTACTCCAGATCCGGCGGAACCAGAAAGTGCTTCTACGAATTCCAGTCGTTGGTGGCCTGTTTCACCTCCGGCGAAACCGCGTCCAAAAAGGAGTGCACGCCCGTGTTTGACGACTACTACGAGTGCTTGCACGGCTACAAGGAGAGAGAAAGAACCAGACTCATGTTGCAGCAGTTGAAGGAGAACGAGGCCACCAAGGAGGGCGTGACCGCGGCCGACTTGTACAAGTCGTCGGGCTCGGTCTACGAAAACTTGGACCTAGTCAAGAACTAGGCATCTCACTCCATGCATAGCGTGCCTTCGGGGCCGCAGAACACGTTTACGAGGACCATCGGGTATTTGTCATGTAAATTACCATCAATAGATAATTGTCGAGAAAATGTAGGTCGGAAGGTGCCGGGGGAAAGAAGAGAAGGAAATAGAGGTGGTGGAAAAAGAGAAGAAGGAAGAAAGAAGATGTGGAGACAACGCGAGAATTGGGGTATAGACGGGGAGAAAAGTCTAACAAGAGAATGGCAGAGTGTTAAGCTGAAGCAAGAATGCCATTTATGTAGTCAATGTCAGGTATTCATGGCGTCTTGGACATTGAATAAAAATGACTGCAATGCACTTTATTTTAGTATGGACACCGACTATGGACACCGACTATGGACAACGACAGATACTCTGCTGAATTCGACACTAAGTAATAAATGCTTAGATACAAATATACATCTTCAGAATAGAATTTATAGACAATATGGACGTTGAGTATAATGTAAAAATACAGATACAGATACAGAAAATGAACAGTTCTAACATAAAAAGAATACACGGGTAGTTTTAAAAGGCAATAAGAATTCCAATGAGTATTAAGTAAGACACTACGTTGCACGAGGAATCACAATTATCTATGGATACTTGGAATAGAAGGCTCGTCGCTGTAAATGGACGTAAAGTAATAAATTTTGATGGTTTAATCCTTCTCTTCTACTCAAGCTAAGTCTCTTCTATTAAGACTTCAGTTGGCTTTACTTTCACCGAAGTATGGAACATTCTCTTGTAGTACTACACTTTCAGAAACCGCCTGGTTAGCTCAATCGGTAGAGCGTTTGACTCTTACTAAGGATATCAAAAGGT
>JAJMBP010000074.1:0-33337 GCA_030565345.1 Suhomyces coccinellae
CGATCTCGGGCGACGAGGCCCCCGGCGACGAGGCCACGGCCACGGCTACTGCCGGGGAGGCGGCCGAGGCAGGGGCGGCCGGCGAGGCCGACGCCGACGCGGGCGACTTGTCGAAACACACCTGGCGGAACTGGTGGTCGTCCAGAAACACCTGGTCCTGGTCTTGCGGTTGGTTGTTGATGTGGGAGTTCATCATGGCGGACACCGGGGAGCACGGGGGGCAGACGACGGCGAGAACAGGGGATGTAGGAGGGTGCGAGGCGGGAGAATAGATGGGCGAATCAGGGGACTCGAGGGGGGAGGTGCTGGGGAGGAGGGATAGGGGGGACAGCAGGGAGGAAGGGAGTGAGGACGAGTAGGGATGGGTAGGGTAGGGTAGGGGACGGAGGGTAGGGTGGTGTAGTGGGGGTGTGTAGTGTAGACGGCGAAAGAAGAAAGTAGTGGAAGGCGATATGGGATGCGAACGGCAGCCTATATATACGACGGGTGAAATTAAAAAGAAAGATGACGATGCTTATGAAATAATGAAGGTGATAATAGCAAAGCGAGATAGAGGGAGGAGGAGGCACCGCAGTAAGGAGTGCGGAAGTGCGTGCGCGGGGAGGGGCGAAAAAAGGGAGAAAATGGGAAAAGGGAATGCGAGTGGGCGAAAAGAGAAATGAGACAAAAGGAGACAAAAAGAGACAAACGGGAGACGGCGAGAGGAGGCAGATGATGGCAAGAGGGAAGGGAAGGGAAGGGAAGAGAAGGGAAAGAGAAGGAAGACCAAGGCAGACAGGTAGAATGTAGGTGGATGCACGGTTGGTGCTTGCTAAGACAGACAGTGGTGGTGGTGCTGGACGATGAGGTGGACGGTGAGCTCTGCTGCTGCTGCTGCTGCTGCTGCTGCTGCTGCAGACAGACACTAATTGATGTCACCATGCGGTCACGGGGAAGTGCGTCTGCAACGGCCGGAGCAGCAGCTGCATGGACGGGAGGTGGGCCGATGCAATTACATAGGTTGCGTAATGGGCTGCTTACGAGAGGGCTGCCGCGGGCCGCTAGCGGTGGGGCCGGTGACGTGCCTCCTTCGTAGTGAGTGATGTCAGGAGGCGATGGGGGTCACGAGACCGGTGGCGAGATGGAACTTTGGTTTCTTTTGCAGGAGTCACATGACTGCGTTTCTTGTCCGAGCCAAGCCGACGTCATAGGCAGGAGCGCGGGGGAGAAGGTGGAGGAGCTGGGGGAAAAGAAAAGAGAGAACAAAGAGAAGGAGAGAGGAAAGAGAGGAACAGAAAGGAAGAGAGAGGAACAGAAAGGAACAGAAAGGAACAGAAAGGAAGAGAAAAAAAGAAAGAGAGAACAAGAGGGAAGGAACCGGTGTGGACGGTTAAGGTGAGAAGCGATGTAGAGAAGTGACCATAAGACCAAGATGTGTCTGTGTCTACTGTAATCTGCGCTTCCTGGAGATCATCCCTGCGGCCTCTGTGTTTACCTTGCTCCCTCGCCGGCACTTTGTCGCAGTAATTTCACCCGATCCCGGCGTCGCCTTGCTATTGTCTCGTGGTTCTATGTTCTCTGGCGTCCATGTTGCGGGTCAGGCCAACGCGGCACCGGGGCCTCCCTATTGTGCAAGTGAAATGGGACCCATTCTTCATGGCTCCACCCCTGCCGTTCGGGTTAATTCAATGCACAATCGCCGTAACGGTGCATTATTCTCCGGCTGTAGCCCGCTGCCTTGGGAAATAGCGCCTGCATGCACTATAGCGATTCTGGGCATCATCCGACAGCCGGCCGCCGATTGGGTTGCAGCGAAGCAGATGGTCTTGGGTGCTATTGTGTCCGCTTTGGGCAACCGTCCACCCCAGACCGGCTCCAAGCCGACGCTGGACCGTGCCGAAGCGAAGGGTGTCAAAAGGCCCACCTCCGACCCCGACTCCCCGGCAGATGACCGGCCGCCTGGTGGTTTTCTGCACCGGTCCCGGCGGCCCCACTAGACACTTTTCCGATGTGCGTCTGCATGACTGGAGATCTTCCGGTGTGCAGCTCCATCACCTCAGCCCAACTCACCACCCCAGCTGCAACATGGATCAAGAAGATCGAGAGATGAGATCACCACCGCGGCAAGGTGCCGGGGCCAGTGGCACCCGCCATTCTACGGATATGTGCGGAGCCACTCTGCAGATACTGGGCGTGAGTTATGGGCCTTTATGCGGTGCCCGCCTGCCCAGATCTGCTGGAGGAACGATTACGGATGGGGAATTGCATGGCACTGGGCTTTGCAGGTACATGTAGGTGAAGGCCGTCATGAACGAACTGACGTGAACGGGTTGCAGGCGTTGTATGTTGTGGAATATTGCTGCTTCGAAGATATGGCTTCTCTGACGTTCCTACGGGTTCTATGACGTTCCTAAGGCTTCTATGACCATGTCATGAATTCTATGTTTACTCTACATTTTCGTGTTTACTCTCGGTTTCTATGTTTACTCCATTTCTATGTTTACTCAATTTTTATTGCTGCCAGTCTGAGCCTCGGCCAGGTCCTGAAATTCTAGTATCTTCTCTAGTACGAAAGCAATAGTATTCCATACTGGCCGGATTATTGTTGCCACGATGAATGCACGGACTAGATTTCCTGGAACAGTATAGTCTTTTACGACATTTCACGGACAAGAGTCTTGGAATTTTATTGTTCCGTGAATTTCACGGACCAGATTCTTGGAATTATATTGTCTGGGATGTCTCAGGCCGTTATGTAACCGTCTCCAACGTTTCATGCCAATACTTACCTTGAGGACATGCACTGGCGGATTTCTGCTGACCCACTGAGTGCACAGTCTTTCCTTGACTCTGTGAGAATACACCGTTTCCATCCTGATTGCATGATTAGTTGTTCGGGCTCTGCTACCTTCCATCGAACACATATACCTTCTCTTCGGTTGCATGGACGATTGCTTGCACCGCGTGCCTCATGATGCATACCTTCTGTGACGAATAATGCATACTTCTCTTCGGTTGCTTGGACCTCATGATGCATACCTTGTGTAACGCTCATTGCATACTTCGATTAATCTGTGCCTTCTGCGACGATTAATCGGTACCTCTGGACCATTAATCGGTACCTTCTGCGACGATAATCTGTACCTTCCGTGACGGTGAATGCATACTTCTGTGACGGTGAATGCATGGCTGTAATGATATGGCTCCATGTCTGCTACGATACACTGGTGACTCGTTCCTCGCTATGACGATTAGCCAGGTGACTCATCTCCATGATAATCCATCGCACATGCCAAGATGGTCTCCTGCTTCTATGAAGTACATCGTGCTTGTCTATGATCTGATACTACCTACGCAACGGTATCTCTCTGCGATGATGCGCACATCATACATGTCTTCTATGAAGTCTCCTACATGATACCGCATTGCTATGGTCTGATGTTTCTCATGTAGGACAGTATCTCTTGGTAATGATGCTTGCTTCGTACATGTTTTTCTTGAGCTTGGTGCGTACCTTCCATGATGCTATAAGACCGACATGATACTGCATCTCCATGATCTGATTTGTACATGATACTGCGTCTCCAATTGCGTCTCTATCTGCGTCTCTATCTGCGTCTCTGTCGTGCGTCTCCATGATGCGTCTCCATGATGCGTCTCCATTCCCCATCTCCATGCTTCTCTGTATTCTCCTTCTCTGTAGTCTCCTTCTCTGTAGTCTCCTTCGATGCTCCATTCCTTTCTCTCGCTCCCCGCTTCTCGTGCTTCTCCTGATGCCCCATCCCTGCCGTGGCCCTCAACCGTCCTCGTGTCGTCATGTGCATTGCTCTGATTTACGGATCTGTGCCACTGCCTAAATTCCATCTGTGCACGCCGACTCCAGGTCTAATGCTGGCGGTGTAAACCTGGGATGAATCAGCAGTCGCCCGTATCGGTGCTGGCGCCGTTGTCGCCGCCACTGTAGTCCGTCGTCTACCGTCTCTCTCCTTCTCTTGCTCTTTTTCATTCTCTCTCTCTCGCAATGATCTTGCATCTTCTTGCCCGTCGTGGCAATGCCGTTGGGGCAATACCGTCGGGCATTGTCTGTCAAAACCACCTCCCACCTGGAATTGTGCCTGCAGTGGCTGGTTTCGTCGATTTGGCCCGGGGACCGTTAGACTTTTACGACGGCCATATAGTCTATTCTTGGACCCCGCCGGTGCAGATCCATGTGAGATGCCAGACTGAAATTGCCGGAGGAGGCCGAGATTACAGGGTTTGTTCTCGTGCCAATTGCACGGCTAGAAGGTTGCATCTGGCGGGAGAAGGCGCATGCACACACGTGGCAAGAGGCGCTGGTGACAAGGTGCAGCTACGAAAATAGTTGCGGTCGTTGCTGCCGAGTGCCGAATGGGATGTTTGTGGGCGCGGCCGCCGCCACCACGCGGTGCTGGCGGGCTCGGGTTCGCCGTGGGGGCCGCGGGCAAGGCCCTCGACGGTGTCTGGAGGGCCTGGCGGTCGTCCCGAGTCCTCCAGGCGCCATGACGGCCGGAACCGGCGGCCTGCACTTCGGCATCTGCCTCGGTGGGCCACGCACTGCACGTCCCAATGCGGGCAGTTGCATCATCGTTTGGTCCATGCGTCCACGCACTGCGCCGACGTGCAGGGCGACTGCGTTGCATTGGCGTGCCCAAAGCGTGCCCAAAGCGTGGGCTTTGCGGCTCCCTTGCGTCTCCTTGCGTCTCTGGTGCGTCGCCGGTGCGCCCCCCAGGACATTTCCGTGTTTTCTTGGTACGGATGCCTCACCCCATTTGCCCCAGACCGTGGTGATCTGGCGCGCCCCACCCTGATGGAGCGGTGCGGCCCTTGCGCCTATTGTGCTGTGGCGGGTTGCTGGCAGTTCCTTCGCTTGTATCTTGTATCTGCCGTGCCCCCGGAGGCGCGCGCATCCCCGGAGTGGCTGTTTGGGGCCCCAATATCCGTCCATACCTTTAGCTAGCCCGTGCGTCAGATGTACGTACGTTGTGGGAAACCTTCCCGGCAGCGGGTGGGGCAGCCTGGCGACGCATGCAGCCCCAGCAGCAACAGAGAGCAGCACCGGCCAGGACATGTGCAGACATGCAGACTTGCGGCGTGCAGCGTGCAGCCAGAGCTGCAGCCTGCAGCAAGACAACCAGATTCATGGTGCAGTGCATGGCGTGTGGTTCTGCTGCTGCTTGTGTAGAACATCTTGCATCAGCGGGTTGCTCCAGATGAATAATCTTGCATGCCGCCAGGCTCCGTGGATGCTTGTTTCCATTGTAGTGACTCTGTCTCCACGGAGTAGATCGACTGTGCTACTGTCACAACGGTCTCTGTGTGTTAGAAGTCCGGCTCCGCTGTGTCTGCTGGTCCCTGAATGTCTAACTATCTGTCTGTCCTGTTTCTCCATCTATCCTGTCTCCTTCCTGTCCCTCTGTTTCATTCCCTGTTTCATTCTGTCCCTCTCTGTCTCTCTCTGTCTCTCTCTGGCTCTGTCTCTGGCTCTGTTTTCTCTTCTCACTATTTTCGCACTTTCTCCTCTACCACTATTTATCCTCTACTGCCCGCACTTTTCTACTCCCAAGGCACTCTCATTTTCTCACCTCCATCCCCTTCCCGCCGCCCAAGAATGCCCATCTGACCTGGCCCGCCATCATGTCCACCGTACTGCCCGAGACCCTCTCGGCCCCGCCCCACCAGCCCTCGCCCGGCCCCCGGCCCGTCCACCTGCCCAGCCCCTCGCCGGGCCTTCCCCAAGACCCGCCCATGGCCCCATCGGCGGCGTCCTCGGCCGCCGCCAACGCCGGCGGCAAGACCCAGACCGTGTTCATCCACAAGCTCTATGACATGCTCCACGACCCGTCCATCTCACACTTGATCTGGTGGGCCGCCGGCGAGGACTCCTTCTGCCTCCTCCCCGGCGAGGACTTCTCCAAGGTGTTGAGCCAGTACTTCAAGCACACCAACATCGCGTCCTTCATCCGCCAGCTCAACATGTACGGGTTCCACAAGGTCAACGACACGTTCCAGAACGCCGACAAGGACCTGCCAGCGGCGCTCGCCGCCGGCTCGTCCACCACGCCCACCAACAAGTGGGAGTTCCGCCACCTGGCCAACCAGTTCCGCAAGGGCGACCTCGACCTGCTCAAGCTCATCAAGCGCCGGCTGTCCAAGAACATCAACTCGCACAAGGAGGTGGTCAACTTGAAGCTGTTGCCGCCCACCTCCAACCCGGGCGGCCGCGCCGGCGCCGCCAGCCACGAGCTCCCGCCCTACGCCTACGCCTCGGCGCTGTACTACAGCGACGACGAAGGCCACCACCACCCCCTGGGCTCCCACCTGCGCCACCACTCCGCCGACAACTTGCACCAGCCCTACCACCACGCCCAGCCGCCGGTGCACCTCCACCATGTCGCGGCGCCGTTCCTGCCCCAACCGCACGCCGCTCCCCATCACCAGCAGCACCTCCAGCAGCACCAGCACCAGCAGCCTCCGTACGCGCACCCACTCGCGCCTCCCACCGCCTCCACCACCCCCGTGCCGACCTCACCGGCCCTCGACCTGGGCCACGGCATCCCCCAGCAGTTCCCTCACCCACACCCGCTGGAAATCCCCATTCTGCACCCTCACTACCACCACCCCCCGGCATCGCGCCCGCTGCTGGTGTCGTCCACGTCGGTGGTCCAGCCGGGCGCCGGCGGTGCCGCGCCCGCTGCCACCAGCTCGCTCGAGAACTCCATCAACTTCAAGTTCCTTGACGTCAACACCCAGATGAGCTCGCTCCGCGCCGACTTTGCCGCCTTGACCGCCAAGTACGACGCCGTGGTCAGCGAGCTCAAGCGCTCGCTGGCCGACACCCTCCATGTGTTGGAGATGTTGGAGAACTTGGTGCTGCCAGAGACCGCGGACCAGCCCATGATGAACTCCAACATTTTCAACCGCGCGGACAACAACAGGACTCCGGTCAACACACCCGCGGCCCAGGCGCTCCGTGAAGCGGAAGACGACACCAACACTCTGCCCATGTCTACGCTCAGAAAAAAGACCACCGCCACCACCAGTGGACCCAGTGTTGCAAGTGCTACAACCAATGCCACCAATGTTGCAACCACTGGCAGCTCCAATGCTGCAAACAATGTCCCAAATAATGCTGCAATCACGTCCAATGCCACCTCCACCACTGCGTCACGGGATGCGCATCGTGCCCTCCAGGGCGAGATCGCCAAGTTCAAGACACTGCTTCTCCAGCGCATCAACAACCTTGCCCAGACCGGCTCGCCCATCTCCACCACCAGTTCGGCCCCCGCCTACCATCTCAACACCCCAGGCGCGACCACTGCTGCCTCGAAGAAGCCCTCCTCCTCCTCCTCCTCCAACATCCACATCGTGCCCCAGTACTACCCGCTCAACCCCCACTACACCATCTACAACGCCCACCACCACGACGCCTACAAGCACGCAGGCAAGCTCAGCACCACCTCGCTGATTTTGTCCAATGATGAGCCTCCCCAGACCCGGAACATGTCTGTGCTCATGGACCCGTTGCAGCCCATTCCCTCGCGCCAGAACTCCAAGATCCTCTTCGATGACCCATCCCATGTAAGTGCCATGACTGCGACCAGCAATAGCGCCGCCAATTATAGAATGCGTGCCGAGTCCAAGAGCTACAGTCCGTTGACCGTGGGCGGGCCCTCCATGAAGACCAGCCAGCCTCCCCAGGTTAACTTGTCGGCGTCCTCACCCAACCAGCCTTCGTCCTCGTCCTCCCGTTCCTCCATCTACGACGCCAAAACCAACCCTGCGGACATGATCAAGGGATACCACCAGTATCCCTTTCCCAGCATGAATGCACAACTGCTGCAGCTGGAGACCAACCAACAGCCCCAG
Source organism: Suhomyces coccinellae (assembly GCA_030565345.1). Lineage (NCBI taxonomy): Eukaryota > Fungi > Ascomycota > Pichiomycetes > Serinales > Debaryomycetaceae > Suhomyces > Suhomyces coccinellae. The sequence goes on from JAJMBP010000074.1 coordinate 7,867, forward strand.
GTGTCACCTCCTAACCTTTCCCAGCACCGCTTTTCTGGCAGCAGAACCAACTCCTTGCCCAATCCCCAAATCGACCACGCCCAGTCCTTGGACGGTGCACCCACCTCCGTGGGAGGAGCCTCCCCTGCTGAGCAGCACCAGCTCCCCCACCACAGTCAAAGAAACTCATTCACTTCGATGTACGAACACAAACATTCCACGGGCTCCTCTTCGCGGTACTTCCCCTCCTACGCCACAACCCACTTGGTTCCGCCCACCACCTCATCACCATCCTCCCAGCAGCCGGCTACCGGCGTCACCTCTGTGCCCCTCTCAAGATCGGTTTCCGGTACCATCCCCGTCATATCTTCGTTGAAATCTGAAGGCGCCGCCTTAGAGTCGAAACCCAAGACGTTCGAGGTTTCTGATATTCAGAGGGTCCCTTCGCCCAACGTTGCTCCGATCCTGACAGAATCCAAAAACCAGCTTCCTTCTGTGAGTGAGCTTGATAGATCGATTTCGAAGACCAATCTTGTGCATCGCATTGCCTCGCCTGTGAAGGCAGAGCTGACCAAGTTGCCTTCGTTATTGCACAAGGATGCCGAAGAAGATGCCGAAGACGTTCAGGAACCGATTTCGAAGAAAAGAAAATTATAGATGTATTTTACTGTGGTTCAATGATGGTGACGAATTATTTCTGTGTAATTATAGTTGTAAAAGTGTATATTTAAATGTAATTTTACCTGGAATCCATAGACCTGTAGAGTTACTGAATAATTGTAATCGATGGTTAATTAACATCATTGATTTGTAGATCCACTATAATGATTATTGTATTATTCATAATGCTTAATTATTGCATTTGGAATATATTGGTGTAGATCCTAATAGAATAATAATATATTTTTATTGATGCAGAAATCAATTGTTTAACTTATTAATACCATCCTCATTAAAATGATTTATATAATATTGACTATTATACATTATTAGAAGCAGCATATATTCATCGTGTACTGCCGTGGTAAATTTTACAGTAGTAGAGTTTACCTGTCAGTATTAGTCAATTTTACATTTCTTCTGAAAATTGTAAATTATCGTAATTTTACTGAACTTATAAATCTCAAATCGTAATATTCTTCGGGTCTTATAAATCTAAATCGTAATATTTCTTATGAATGATGGTGAATTAATTGGGTTTCTTTTCAATGATTCTCTTTAATGGCTCGACATAGGCTTGCTCCACATTTTCCTTCACATATACAATGTAGTATGGAGTGGCCGTATTATCATCATTGAAGTTGAACACCTCGGAAAATGGAACTTCAGTAACCACCTCATCGTTGTACTTTCTGAAAACATTTCTATGCGGGTCTCTAATGTAGACCCAGTAATGTCCATAACTCGCTTCGCCTCTATGAATAAAGATTGCAAAAATCGAGTAGCCAACTTTGGTGTAGGAGGTAAATTGATTCGAGACGTTGTTGCGTAATTCGGACAATCTGTCCTGAATAGAGGTCAAGTCGTTATTCAATTTTTCAATTTGACCCTCAATTTTAGTTAGCATACTTTCATTCAAATCAAATTCCTCATTGGGTAAAATCTTTTCAGTGAGAAATTTCTTCGTTGTTTTCAAGGAATCAAGAATGTTCATGTGTGTAGTTTCGTCAACCTTCAAGATCATGTCCCTCTTCTCGTTCAAACGCTGAATCTCCGACTTCCACTTGAATACTTCATTTCTTTTGGAAAGGATTTCCTCGTCATCGGTTTCCAAGTATCTATCGAGGTATATTTTCTCACTGAACGGAATAGGCTCCAAAGATTTATAGGCAACTAATCTTTCCCTGTCAAACATGACTCTTTGAACATGAAATTGTAAAACTTCTGGAAGTTCACTAATAGTGAGCGATTTTTTCACATATCCCTCTTCCAATTTGACCAAATCTTCACTGAAATAATTATCCAAGGAATCGTAGATATTCTTTGGGTGGTCACTGACATTGATAATCAAACTGAAAAACCGCTCAACTGATATTCTTGGCTTCTTGTTATCCAGCTCCAAAGGCGTGATCGTTTGTTTGATTTTTCCATAAAACAATCTCTTGATCAAGTCTATTTGCTCCCCATCTTCTTCTAATCTTTCTGGCTCTAAGCCAGTTTCAATCTGATATGTGACATTTTCGATACATTCAGTAACATCTTGTTGTCTTCCTACTTCGATAGTACTCTCCATTTGATCAGTGCTTATGGGCAAAATGCCTGTCTTGTTGCTTGTTTCAATTGAATTTTCAGCATCTGGGAAATGTTCTAACATTTCAACATCTGAATCCGATTGTGACGAAATCAAAATTGGTTCTGCGTCTTCAAGATCGATTAGAGCTTCATTGTTTTCCTTCTCTTCATCGTCGATATTGATAACCTCAGGAGAATTTCCTGTCTTGAAAGTAACAGGTTGAGACAAGTGCAAAAACGATAAATATGCCAACTCCTTGGATGGCTGAACACATCTCTTGTCAGTATGAATCATTTCATTGAACAAGTGCTTCAAATGATAAATAAATTGTTTGGAACGCTGAATCTCTGCAAAGTCTACCTTTCTCCCTCCGATTTTACGATCTTGGAGTAAGTCAAGGTCTTTTTCTTCAAAATTCAAAATCAACTCTCTCAATGGCTTGATGCAAAAATAGTACTGTAATAAGGAATTCAAGTAACAAGTATTTCCAATATTGTCCAAACCAGCTGGCCAGTTTTCTGCGGGTAATAATGCGGGATCAATTCTTCCACTTCTCAAAAAGCTCAACAAGATATCCGACTTCTTATTTTCAGCAACCAATTTTAAGCTCTGCCTCAAAATTCTAACGTCGGTAGATTCGTTCTCCACGGGCGAGAGCAATAACTTCTGGAAGTTGGTAACAAGTTCAAAATCGGATGAATTGGAATCACATCCAAGGATTTCCAATGCTTTCTGATATGTCACGTCATTTGAAACTCCGATAAGTTCAGGAAGTTTGGTTTCTAAGTAGTTGAGCAAAAGATAACTCTTTCTATTGACAGCAATAGAAAGAAGAGACTTATTCAAAATGCTAACCTTGGGGGAATTGCGATTGAAATTGCTTGCTTGCATAACTTCGTCGAGACCAAATTCAAAAGCTGTGATAATGACTTCATCTTCAGTAATTTCTTCAACTCCCAATTCTTCCAATGCCAAATTGACGGGAATGATTTCATGGTCTATAAAGTTGAAAAGAGTCTTTGAGCTCCTTGCCTTCGCTATAGTAACCAAATGTTGATTGAAGTATGAGTAGTTCTTAAAGTCATTCTTGCACTGAGTCTTGTACATGGCAATTACCACCGAATCCTCAATATTGTTAAGACTCTTGTTGTCTTCTGCTGTCAACCCAAGTACTTTCATTGCCTCAGTGTAGTCATACCATCCCACAAGTTCGCCGTGAACACTCAAGTTCTTCATGTATTTTGTCAATTTATTGTTGGACGAGGAACCATTTCTAAAATTGATGGTGCTCTTCAAAGAATCAACGTAGTAGAGTTTGTTCGAACTGTCTGACTTTACTGTGTTTTCAAAACATTTGACGATGAGTTCATCTTGGAAGTATGAGTTAATGCTGAGGTTGATCAAGAATGGAAGACTGTTTGAGTTGTGAGTCTTGAAGTTCACCAAATTGATATGCTTGTCGAATTCTGCGATATGCGTGAAAATCAAGGAGAAATTGTCAGAGTATGAATATTGAGTTTGGAACTCATTATCTGCATACGACCTGCCGTGTATCCTTGCAAGGAATATGAGTTCCATTGCCTTTCTGATGTAGGATTCTCTCAATGTAGGAGAAGAATTCAAACAGGGGGGAATGAGATCCTGGGTTTCTTCGTTCAACCTAAACGAGAGCGAGTCTAGCAAGATATTGATGTCTACCTGTGTGTCCAAAACAGTATTCTTCAAGCTGATCGTCTTTATGGAATCGGTGGGTGGCAACAAGATGGGACCTTTCAAGACCTTGATCATGTTCTTAAAACAATGCATGCGGTTGGGAATCGTGTCTGGAGAGAGGTTGGGATGGTGCTTGATCGCCTCGAGGTATCTGGACTTGATGACGCCTTCGTTGGTGATCTTGTAGATATCTTGTTCCGAGAATTCGGGGCCAAACACGGAAACACGCAAAACGTGCTTGAATTGTCCGTTAGAACACTTGAAGAAGGCATCGTCAATCATGCCCGCGTCGCTGGTGGAGGTATACTGCAACGCGTCCAAGTCTTCTTGAGCAATAATGGAATGAGGAATGACGTGGTACTCATGCTTGTCGAGCGTGGTGAAGGGGTTTCTACCGTGTTCCAACACCAACAAGCGGAAATGGCTGACTTCATGCTTGGGGTTGGTGATGAGACCACGGATAGTCTTCAAAGTCTGGCCCGAGTCTGCAAGCACGGTCTCGGTGTAGGAGGGCGCATAGTTCAAGCTGTTGTTCAAGGTCAACACGTCGTGTTCGAAGAGCTTGGCCTGGACCATTTTGCTCAAGTTGGCCGAGTACTCAATGGGCTTGGAGTTCAACAAGCTGAAGTTGAACTTGGCCTGGAAAGGAATTGTCCATCTCAAGTCGTCCAAGATGCGATTGAGCGTCTTGAACGGGTACTGCTTGAGCTCCTCGTCGTGTGGCGCCGTGTGGATCGACACTGTTTCTGCTAAGGGCGTGGATCCAGGACGGGTCTTCTTGTTGTCTGAATCCACAGGGGCAGTGCCTGAAGACGCTCCGTCGTCGGCCCACGTGCTGGCAGCCAGATTGTCCCTGTTCCATTGGGAACCTGTCAAAAACGGATTATTGCTCTTGAAACTGCGGGGTTGGCCTTCTGATTCTGCCCATTTGCCGGGGTAAGCGTCTGATTGGGTAGAAGACGTCGCCAAAGCAGGCTGGCGGTCGGGCTGGTCGACGGAATTGGCCCATGTGAAGGGTTTGGGCATGTGGCCGGGCGGAGGGGTGGATCCAGCAGGCAATTCCGAGTTCTCCTTCATGGTGGTAGAAGAGTCTGGGTACAGCCTTGTAGGCCAATTCAGTAGTGATCAATTCAGTGATCTTGGTGCGCGCACGAGTTTTCACCTCAACTGCGGTTGCAAGTTCAGAAAAGACGTCATCGGAAACGAGAGAAATGTCGGCAGCAGCAGCAGGTATGCCGGGTTCTGACGTGCCGGCCGCTACAGGAAGGCCGGCAGGTCCCCCCTCCATTGATTTTGAGAAAATTTCAGCGAATTCTGACGGGTCCGTGGCCGGAATGCTCAGACTGGGCTTCAACGAGGTGGTGGTGAATAACCCGTATTTTGCCGCCGGTGGAGGGCTCATGTTGTTGGGAACGTCCTTGGCGTTGGCCCGCCTGGGCATTGTGAAAGGAAGCGGCTTCTTGTACCGCCAAATGTTGGTGGATTTGGAGATCCCTTCCAAAGACAAGTCGTATCTTTGGTTCCTCGAGTGGATGTCCCAGTACAAGCACAGGAGCCTGAGACACTTATCTGTCGAAACCAACTTCGTGCAGCACGACAACGGTGCCGTTTCCACCAAGTTTTCCTTGGTTCCAGGTCCCGGAAAGCACCTCATCAAGTACAAGGGTGCCTACATGTTAGTCAACAGAGAACGGTCCGGACGGTTGCTCGACATGACCAGCGGCACACCCTTCGAGACAGTCACGCTCACGACGCTTTACAGAGACCGCAACTTGTTCAATGACTTGCTTGGCGAGGCCAAGAGAATGGCCCTCAAGGCCAGAGAAGGCAAGACAGTTATCTACACCTCGTGGGGTCCGGAATGGAGGCCGTTTGGCCAGCCCAGAAAGAAGAGAATGTTGGGCTCGGTCATTTTGGACAACGGCGTGGCCGACACTATTGTCAACGACGTCAAGGACTTTTTGGTCAGTGGTGACTGGTACCACAAGAGAGGTATTCCCTACAGAAGAGGTTACTTGTTGTACGGACCACCGGGAAGTGGAAAGACGTCGTTTATTCAAGCTTTGGCTGGCGAATTAGACTACAACATCTGTATCTTGAACTTATCCGAGAATAATTTGACAGACGACAGACTCAACCATTTGATGAACCATATTCCCGAACGGTCCATTCTCTTGCTAGAGGATATCGATGCTGCTTTCAACAAGAGAGACCAGAGCGACGAACAGGGTTACACCTCGGGCGTGACGTTTTCCGGACTTTTGAACGCCTTGGATGGTGTGGCCAGTGCCGAAGAGTGCATCACTTTCATGACCACCAACCATCCCGAAAGACTTGACCCCGCGCTTTTGAGGCCTGGAAGAGTCGATTTCAAGGTCATGATCGACAATGCCACGGAAAACCAGGTCAGGAGGATGTTCTTGAGGTTCTATGAGAACGAAAACGACTTGTGTGAAGAGTTCCTCGCCAAGTTCAAGGCCTTGGAGTTAAAGTCCGTCAGCACTGCCCAGTTGCAAGGCTTGTTTGTATATAATAAGAGAGATCCCAGACAGGCCATCGAGATGGTGGAGTCTCTCAAAAGCCCATACACTGTGTTTTGATAGAATGTACATAGCGAAAGAATCCACTATCACACATTATCAGTAGTTGATGCACACCTGGTATTTGGAAGAACAAACCCATGAGAATAATATTATGGAGCATGATATTGTAGTATATCTCCATGGATAGAATCCATGACTATCCTCTATACTGTTTCATCAACTTTTCGTGTGCCACGTCCAATCTTTCGGTAGTGACTTCGCCCTCTGCTCCGGCGACTCCGTTTTCCAGACTCTGGCCCTGCTGGAGGAGCTGGTTCATGTAATTGACGTAAATCAAGTAGATCAAAACATCGCTGTTATCCTTCAGCAAAGACGCCTTTGCACGCGGTTTTTGCACGCCATCTTCTGTCTTGCGCAACTTCAGCTCGAGCACGCGCCTGAAACGGGCCTGGTCGTATGCCTTGCTCTGTTTGAGGGCCATTGGTGGTGTTTCTTTCTGTATAACTATTAGTTCTAGATAAATTAACCGCGTTGCGGGCCCTGTTGTAATTTCACCCCCGTGACCCCCGCGTCACGTGCAGTTAATTACTTATCATAGCCATAGTTGCCTCCATCTTCACCACTACTTCCTCCTTTCCATCTAGTCAATCGTTCTCCCTTTTCTTTCCTCATTCTTTGGTCTCTCTGTGTCGTGTGCTTGACTGTCTTTTCATTCATCCACCATGAAGTTCCATTTCGCCTTGGTGTGGACGGTAGCCGCCACCGCCTTGGCCCTGGGTCCCCACCAATTGGTTGCTAATAATCTGATATCGGCGGCTTCGTTGAGAAAGATCCTCAATGAGCTTGCCATGGGCCAAGTGTTCAGCGCCAGGCCCAAGCCCCCCGTTGAGGACGATGGAAAGTGTCCCCCCTGCTTCAATTGCAACTTGCCCAACTTCGAATGTGCTCAATTCTCCGAGTGCAACACCTTCACTGGCACGTGTGAGTGTCGGGAAGGATATGGAGGCATCGACTGCTCCGAGCCCTTGTGTGGTGCCTTGCCCGATGGCAATCGCAACCGTCCCGTCAGACATGCCAATGAAACGTGCACCTGTAAGGACGGCTGGGGTGGCATCAATTGCAACATGTGCACGTCAGACGACTCGTGTGATGTGTTCATGCCCGAGGGAATTAAGGGTACCTGCTACAAATCGGGTATTATCGTCAAAAAGTTCCACCAGATGTGTGACGTGACCAACCCCAAGATCATCTCCATTTTGGGCGGATTGAAGCCCCAGGCAACCTTCTCGTGCAACAAAACGGCAGAAAAGTGTGATTTCCAGTTCTGGATCGACCAGAAAGAGTCGTTTTTCTGTGAGTTGGACAAGTGCAAGCTCAACTACGACCTCAATGCCAACACCACTCACTACAACTGTGAGGAAGTAGCGTGCAAGTGTTTGCCGGGCAGAATGCTCTGTGGTGAGGCTGGATCTATCGATATTTCTGATTTCTTGACTGAAACTATCCGTGGTCCTGGTGACTTTTCTTGTACTCTCGAGAACAAAAAGTGTCGTTTTTCCGAACCCAGTATGAACGATTTGATTTCTAGTGTATTCGGAGACCCGTACATCACCTTACAGTGCAAATCTGGTGAATGTATTCATAAGAGTGAAATCCCAGGCTATGACATTCCTGACCATAACAAGCTCAGCTTGAGCAACTTGTTGGTAATCGTTGGTGTTGTGACAATTTGTGCATTTATTGTATCCACGTCAATCTATAATATCAACAGATCTCCATTATTCAAGAATAGTGACGGATCCTACGATTCATTTGATGCCGAAACTTCTGCCTTGAACCAAGGCTTTACACCTACGACTCTTTCTTTTGAGAATGTCAGTTTCAAAGTGGCCAACGGTAATGTTGTTTTGAATAAAGTCTTTGGTACTGTTAATCCAAGTGAATGTTTGGCCATCATGGGTGGATCAGGAGCTGGAAAAACTACATTATTGGATATCTTAGCTGGAAAGAACAAGGCCGGTGAAATTACAGGAAACATCTACGTAAATGGAAATATTTTGGGCAAATCTGACTACAAGAAAATCATTGGATTTGTTGACCAAGAAGACCATCTTATTCCAACTTTGACCGTTTTCGAAACTGTGTTGAATAGTGCCTTGTTGAGATTGCCAAAATCTATGAACATTAGACAGAAGGAAGCAAGAGTTATAGAAGTTTTGAGTGAATTGAGAATCTTGGGTATCAAGGATAGAGTTATCGGTTCTGACTTCAATAGAGGTATATCTGGAGGCGAAAAGAGAAGAGTTTCCATCGCTTGTGAGTTAGTCACATCTCCATCCATCTTGTTCTTGGATGAACCTACTTCTGGCTTGGATTCATACAACGCCAGAAATGTTGTTGAGTCATTGGTTAAATTGTCGAGAGATTTCAAGAGAACAATTGTCTTCACCATTCATCAACCAAGAAGCAACATTGTTTCCTTGTTCGATAAATTGTTATTGTTGAGCGAAGGTGACTTAGTTTACTCAGGTGATATGATTAAGTGTAATGATTTCTTCAGCAAGAATGGTTACAAGTGTCCTTTAGGATACAATATTGCTGATTACCTCATTGATATCACAGTTGATCACAAGAGAGTTGTCAGGGCTTCTGATTTGCCAGTTCAAGTTGCCGGTGTCACTACTTCCGAGACTGTCGTTCCCACAGACCCACATGAGCATTTTGTACAATCGAATTCTGAAGACACCACCAGAGAGTGGGAACATTTTGCCATTCACCGTGATGAGTACAACCATGATATTTTAAGTAATGACAATTCAGATGAAGCTGATCAACTTGTTCAAATTCGTAACAAGTTGCCTCAAATTTTCAATGAATCTGTCTTGGCAAGCGAATTGAGGGAAGACATCAAGCACTTGGTAGAAAATCCAGTTCCATTGGACTTAGCTACTCAGTATTTGGAAAGGGCTGGCATTTTGACCCAAATTTTGGTCTTATCTTCTAGAACATTCAAAAACCTCTACAGAAACTCCAGATTACTTTTGACGCACTATGTATTGTCACTCCTTGTTGGAACATTCTGCGGATACTTGTACTACAACGTCTCTAACGACATCAGTGGGTTCCAGAATAGATTAGGGTTGTTCTTCTTTGTCCTTGCATTCTTTGGTTTCTCATCATTGACAGGATTGCACTCATTCTCGAGCGAAAGAATTATTTTTGTTAGAGAAAGAGCTAACAACTACTATCATCCATTCAGTTACTACGTTAGCAAGATTTTCTGTGATGTGATTCCATTGAGAGTACTTCCACCAATCATCTTGGTTAGTATTGCATATCCATTAGTAGGTTTGACCATGGAACACAATGGATTCTTGAAGACTATATTAATTTTGGTGTTGTTCAACTTGACCGTTTCAGTGGAGATGTTGATTGTGGGAATTTTGATTAAGGAACCAGGAACTTCCACCATGATTGGCGTATTGTTGTTGTTGATGTCCTTATTATTCGCTGGACTCTTTATCAATAGCACCGACTTGAATGTCCAGATCAGGTGGTTGGAGTGGATCTCGGTGTTCCACTATGCATATGAGGCATTGGCCATCAATGAAGTCAAAGACTTGATTTTGAAGGAGAAGAAGTTTGGGTTGTCGATCGAAGTTCCCGGTGCAGTTATTTTGAGCTCTTTCGGGTTCACTGTCAGTGCATTGTGGAAAGACGTCAAATTCTTGGCTGCCTTAGGTACCGTTTTCTTGGTCTTGGGGTACGTTTTCTTGCATTACTTCGCTATCGAACGGAGGTAGAAAAATACATAGTGGGCTTGAGCCATGATATTTCTAGCACTGGCCAGGGTTATCGTGCCCGGGTTCATGTTCGAAATCTTATCTGGTATTGACTTTTAGAATTACACAATACTGATCTTAATCTAATGTGAATGAATATCGACTGTAGAGAGGAGACGATGCTTGGAGAACTTGTGTTTTACATTTGCTGTTATCATTATTGTATTAATTTATTTAAAATCACATTATTTATTAATAGTCTAGGTGGAGCTCCACTGGTATCATTTAAAACGGAGACTTGTCCTGGTACTATCATCACAGTTTATTGCCTTTTGATGAGTGCATCCTCAATTCTATATCTGTCGGCCTAGCTCCTTCTCTGTTATCACGTCTATCTCATTGCTGCTCATAATCCATTTTTTCGTGTTGCCTCGCTACACTTCTCTCTATTAATCGTTCTATCATGACAGGTTCATAATCCTATTGTACATTTCCTCGCGCAACACTTCCACGCTCAACTGGTCCTTGGGCACGTCGAAGTCGAAGTCCGCGTGCGTGAGCGGCTTGGTCACCGGCTCGTCGTTGGGGTCGTGGTATTTGCTGAGGTACGGGTGCTGCAACGCCTGCTCCACGGTGAGACGGCGCTCGGGGTCGAAGGCCAACAAGCCCTTCAACAAGTCGAGCCCGAGGGGGTTGATGGGCAGGTGCCCCACCTTGCGCACGCGCATGGGGTGGTTGTTGAGCACGGCGTCGAAGTCCAACGGCTTCTTGAAAGGAAGGGTGTTGATGTAGGCCTTGGCGCGCGGCGACGGGATGCGCTCGAAATCGGCACCCGTGGGCGTACCCAACAACTCGAAGATCAACATGAGCTGGTTGCGGTAGTCCGACCCCGGGAAGAGCGGCATGTAGGTGAAGAGCTCGCCGAGGACGCAGCCTACGGACCACAAGTCGATGGCGGTGGAATATTGCGAGGCGGTGAGCATGATCTCGGGCGCCCGGTACCACCGCGTGGCCACGTACTCGGTGAGGGCCGAGACGCCGCCGATGGCGCCACAGGCGTCGCCGGGGTACTTGGCCCGCAAGGTGTCGAGGCGAGAGAGCCCGAAGTCGCAGATCTTCAAGTCGCAGTTGTCGTTGACCAAGATGTTGGACGGCTTGACGTCGCGGTGGATCACGCCGGCAGAGTGGATGTACTTGAGCCCACGCAAGAGCTGGTAGGTGAAGTACTGGCAGTGGTCGTCCGACAAGGTCTGGGAGTAGATCACTCGGGCGAGGTCCGACTGCATGTACTCTTGGATGAGGTACACCTCATGGAACGCCTCGAGCGACGCCGGCTTCTGCACGTCGAAGAGCTGGATGATGTTCTCGTGGCCTCGGAACTTGGACAAGAGGCTGATCTCGCGGAGCGTCCGCAAGCAGAAGAGCGGGCGGTCAAACGGCTCGACTTTCTTGATGGCCACGGCGATGTTGGTGGGGACATGGACCGCCAGGCACACGATGCCGTAGGCGCCTTCGCCGAGCACCGTGTCGACCTGGAAGCTCTGCGACACGTTGAACACCACGCGATGGGGCAGGGTCTTGGGTGCATGGGAGTTTTTCAGCTGGTGCCGGGAGCGTTTGGCTTTGGCGTGCTTGCAGTGGGGCGGGACGGTCGAGAGCATGAGGAGTGTTTTGGAGGCTGGGACATGCCGTCGGAGCACCGGGGTATATATATTGAGAGGCGAGAGCACCAAGGCAGTGGTAGGGGCATGGGGGGACGGGGGACGGCTCATGACGTAGGGCCGGGGGCTCTGGCACACATTGGAAACGGGGTGGAAAACCGCGAGTTTGTGGGAGCATTATTACTTATATTGGCGAATTATGCCACCGATCTGTGACATCAGTGGTGATGGCATCGGGCGCCACGTGAAGTTGTGACCGGGTCTGCCAGGGAAAACGAAACGGCACGGTCAATTTCAAGTGTGAAACGGTTGGGGCCACGAAAAATAAGCTTTTAAATTATGTGCGTCGATCTGGGTTTACGAGGGAACACTGTTATTTTTCGCGCTTAATTCCGATCATGCACTGCGTCGGGGCCGAGGTGACTGTGAGACACTCTCCACACACCACAGGGAGCGACAGGTCCCATCCATGTAGAACTAGACCTTGGGTCTGGCTTCAGTGGCCACCCAGGAGAGTGGGGGCTTTGTTCCTTCCGGAAATCCGGGTCTGTTTCCCGCTTTTCAAGCACACACTCGGGACTGTCGACGTCAGCCGGCTACCCGCGTAAAAGAGCATTTCCCAGTGCGGCGGCAGTGCGATTGCCACATCCAGCAACGAAGCAAATCTGATGCAGGGAATTGATTGCTGCAAATGACAATCGGGGGCTTGTGTATATGTACCATGACGCGGTGCACTGACGAGAGGGGGGTTGCAGGTGGGGGTTCTGACGCCGGTGTTGGTGTTGGTGGGTGTGGCCGGGGTTTGGATGGACAGGCGGCAGCTGCAGCGGCGGCCGGGGCCCTTCGCGGGTTGGGCATGGGCGCGTCCGTAGACCCTGGTGGTTCGCAGCCTTCGTGGCGGGCGCCTCGCACGAGCGCAAAAGTTGGAGGTCTCGCAAGACAGCGCGATGGCGGTCTGGCAAAAGCAATTCTGCAGGCGCTGAAAATGGAAGCTTTAGTCACCATATTATTTCGGTGCACCCTTTGGCAGGCCGGGGCTCGCAACCGCCCTGCATATGTTGCTAAGCCGAGACAGCTCCAACAATGCACCCTAGTCATGGCCCTCACCTTCGCCTGCGTCGCCGTGGTCTCACCATCATCTGATACCATGTGTCTTGCAATGACAGGCTCCATGCATGTGGCGGCGTCTTCTTCGGCTCCATTCTTCTTCCCTTGCTTCCAGCACCGCTCGCCTAATCCCTCGACCTGCGCCCGCCATCCGCAGCTTCTCCCTACATCTCTCGCCTCGGCCAAAAGCTATGCAAAATGCCCCTCCAACTACTCTACCCTTCTCTGCTCTGTTCTGCCCTTCTCTATTCTGTTCTGCTCTTCTCTGCCCTGTCCGTAGCACCTCCACCTGGGACGGTGCTGCCGTGCGTACACCTGCTGGTGAAACACATATGAAACACGCCCAAGCCGCCGAGAAATCCCACCCATCCCAGACTCGACTCTGCCCAGCTTCACCCTCCTTCCTCCTTGCCTGCCTTGCACACCCACCGGCGTGCACCCATTGGTCGGCCGAGTCTACAAGGTCTGTGGGGTCGGCGATCTTGGCTGGACGGAGCGCAATGCGCAGAGTGCAAACTCGACCCATACAGATCTGCGGCATGTGCTTATCTTTTCTGTCAAGCCAAGCAAGAACATGCGACACTGCCTAAGTGTAGACGTTGCATCAGCGGGTTTAGTCTCTTAGTCACTAGCCATGCAGCAGAGCCTGTTGGATTAGCTTATTTGGACCGCCAACACAGGCAGGTGACGGAGCCAACGGAACTAAGTGGCCGGCTATTTGCACCGTGATTTCCGCATTCGCTCGTTACGGGCACCGTTGGGACTAGCGTCACTTTAACCGGGTATTTTCAGCCTCCGAACAATGCCCTGCAATATTTTCACCGCCGCGGTTTTGCCCCAACAATAGCTCCCCCGGCTCCGTCGCCCCAGAAGCACTCGTTTCTGCACGCTTGCTTCGCTGTTCGCCCTTCGCTGCACCGCCACCACCTGCTTCTTCGCCACGGACTTATTCTGCACGCCAAAAACCTTCTCTGCAACTGCAGAAAAATAGCTCTCGGCGCACATGACGTGCTAAACACTGCGCAGCAGCCCTTCACTAAAAAACGCTTTACCCTGGCAACAGCCCAGGTGCCCCCAAGCTTTAGTGGTGCGTTTTCTGCATGCTTATCATCGCAGGTACATGCCTTGGGGAGCGCATTTCTCCGCGGATGCTGGGGGTCGGAGTTATTCTTCTTGCCTCCTGTGTGTATTCCTTCCGTGTTGGCGGTTTTTGAAGTTTGAAGCGAGTTTTTCAAATTTAAGGTTAATGTTAGTAACAATAAGATCTGGTCTCCAGATGGAAGGACCCGGGATAACATGCAGCGAACTCGAAGAGAAAGCTTAGATGATCGATACAAAAGAAGCGGTGCCATTGGAAGGCCAGCCCTGTTCCAGGAGTATGGGCTTTGCTGCCAGATTTGGGGATTTGGCGTTGAGGTCAGAACGAGGATGGTGATGTAAGTGATTGCGTCAACGGTTCTCTCGCAACAAATGGCCCTGACGTCATTTTCCGATATCAAACCGCTGTGTTCTAGACCACGAGTAGCTGTGCCCCGGATCTGGGTGGCAGGCACTACCACCCAGGCCTGGAACACTACTATTACTAATGTTACTGCTTCTACTACTGTTACTACTACTATTGTATGGTAGGTCACGTGCCATACTCCTCTATACTCCTGGGCCGCGCCAAGATCCTCACGAATGGCAACTTGTCCGAGTGGTTAAGGAGAAAGATTAGAAATCTTTTGGGCTTTGCCCGCGCAGGTTCGAATCCTGCAGTTGTCGATATTTTTTTCCTCCGCATAAGAATCACAAGCGAGCCTGTCAAGACAACCTCACTACGTCAACTACATCCTTCAACTCTCCATCTCTCCATTACTTCGTCTCTACCTCTCTCTCCACTTCTCTCTCTCTCCACATCTCTCTCCACAGCTTCAACACATCCCTTCTTCAACTATGTTCTCTTCCTCCAACATTTGTTCAACCTTTCCGCTCCTCGCATTCCACAATCACGCCGTTTCTCTGCCCACATTCACTGTCACGGTAACCATCTCTGGCCACGTCCCCAACTCCACTTTGCACAGAACCCGCCTGACAATACTCCTGCGCACTCCCCACTGCCTGCCCAGCGTTCTCTTCCACCACCAGCCTCGCTGCTCCGCTTGTTCGTCCCACAATGCTGGGCTCCAAGCAAAGCACAATGCCGCCGCCTCCTCTCCCCACAAACGACCCCATGGGCAATGTCCGACACCATGCCCCGACCCCAGCCTCTGCCAGAATTCTTCCCATGTGCCAACATTCCCATGGCCCAAATCACCTGGACTTCGTGGTGGTGCAATCCACCGTGGCCGTAACACCGAGACCCAAGAGAGCAGCGAGGAACGCCAGAACAGGGAGATAACACCAGCACCATAGTACCATAGTACCGTAGCACTGTGGTACTGTGGCACGTAGCACGTAGAACCGAGCCCATAGCACCGAGCCATACCACGTAGCACCGAGCCCATACCACCGTAGCACCGTACCACCCTGCCCCTACACCCTGCCCTACCCTGCCCATTCCCCCCTAACACCATGCCACCGACCTGGCGTGCACCGAGCCCCCAGCACCAATTCCGCCCCCGCGTTGATCCACCGCCAAACAAACCACCTGATTTCCCTCCACCGCACCACCATGCCATCCTGCCACGACATTCCAGTGTCCGTCGTCAACTGGCGGGTCCTGGCTCCACTGCCTGTAGTTCCGGCGCCACACGCCCTCGCTAGGGCCACTCCACGCCTTTCTTTCCTCTCTTTCCTCGCTCTCCTCCCGACTCTGGTGGTTTCGCACTGGCACTTTTGTTCGCCTATTCTGGCCCCAGCACTTGTTTCTCTTCCTCCTCACCAGACTGGAGTGGTGCTTCTTTGCTTCGTTCTCCGCCAACACTCCCTTCCTTCGTCCCTCCGTTCCCTCCAATTGCTCCATCCCTTCGCCAGCACCACGGCCCCCAGCACCACGGCCCCCAACACCATCAAGCTCACCTCTCCGCTCCCCTATTCCTCCTGTTCCTCCTCCTCCCCATCTCCCCCCACATCTCACTCCTAGTCCCACCCCCATGTCCAAGGACACCCCGGCCCCTGCGGCCGCCGCCAATGGCTTCGACTTGGACGCCATCAGAGACATCATCGAGAACCAGAACGACCGCTACCTCAAGGGCGTCAAAAACACCGATGTCGACTGGTTTCTCCGCGAGTCCAGCGTCCAGATGCCCCCGCCCGACATGGTCAGCGGCTCGGCCAATGCATCGCAGGACTCCACCAACTCCATCGCCTCGTCCGTGCTGTCGACAGCTGCCGTGCCGCTGCTGCCGCCGCTCGTGTCGTCGGCCCACCTCAACACCTCCATTTCCAACACCAACGCCAACAACGTGGCCAAGACCCGGCCCGCGGAGCCCACCGTGCGCCCGGAGAACATAGCGCTGCTGGCGGACTTCTCGCGCCGCCGCAAGAGCAGCGTCTCCAGCGTGGGCTCTGCCGCCAGTCTGGGGTCCAACTCCGGCGGCTTCTTCTCCAAATTGAAGGGAAAGCTCATCCACAAGGGCGACGGCGTCAAGGCGTCGTCGCCGGTGCCAGAACCAGCACCAGCGCCACGGCAGCTGGTGTTCAAGGACAACTATGACCTCTCGTTGAAGCGATCCACCACCAATACCACCACCACCAATAATGCGGACACCATCAAAAACGAGCAGCTGCCCAGCCAGCCCGCCGGCGTTCAGGGGCACCCCTTGGCCCGCACCATGTCCACGCCAGCACCCTCCTCCAGCCACAGCGACCCCCGTCTCGACGACTACATCAAGTTCTACCAGCAGCAGCCCGCACGCCGGCCGCTGGCTGCCAATGTGCTGGGCCCCGAGCTTGCCAGCGCCTTGGCCAACGGCTACGACAACGCCAACTACAACAAGCCACCGCTGCCGGACCCCAGCGGCGCCGGCCGCTTGTCATCGTTCTTGCGTAAGCGCTCCAACACCTTCGGGGTGTTGCCCAACCACTCGGAGTCGCCGCCGCCCCCAGCATCACGGTCGCCCACTGCTTCCACCGTCACATCCACTGCCGCCACCGACTCCTCCCCTAGCTGTCTCCACTCGCATCCCAGTTTCCGGGAGCTCAAGCCGTTGAAGCGCGTGGCGTTCCATCTGTCGACCTTCCTCATCGACCCGCCCCAACAGATCCCGTCCCGCAATCCCCGTCGAGGCAACGTGGAGATCTTGCCTGGCGGCGTCGTCAAGATCAACCCGCTCACGGAGGAGGAGAAGTTGGCCATCGAGCGCTCGCAAATGGGCCACGGCGGTGGTATCGTGGTAGGTGGCTCCTACCTGTTGCAAAAAGACGACGGCTCTGCCGACGGCACCACCACACAAGCGCCCCACCCCACCACCACGCCAAACGTCTCTGACGATGACCCAGCTGTCGACTCCCACGCCAAGTCCTTGGCCATCGACAAGCCCATGGTCTCCCACGCTCACCACCACGCCTACAACACCCCGGTGCAGAAAATGGCCCTCGACATCATGTACACGCGGTGCTGCCACCTTCGCGAGATCCTCCCCATTCCTGCCATCCTCAAGCAGATCCCCAAGGGCTCCATGGCCCCCTTGCCCACATTGCAGTTGCGCAATCCCACTCCCACCTTGGTGGAGATCCAGACGTTTGCCGACTTCATCCGCATTGCTCCTGTCATCTGCGTGTCGTTGGACGGAGTCTCACTCACGCTTTCCCAGTTCAAGATCCTTCTTGCAGCCATGAGTGCCAAACGTCAGCTCCAGAAGTTGAGCTTGCGCAACACGCCCATCAGCAACGACGGCTGGGCATTGTTGTGCTGGTTCTTGCTGCGCAATCGCGTGTTGCAGAAGCTCGATATTACCCAGTGCCCTTCGTTGTCGGTGAACGTGTTGAAGAGGCGCAAGAAGCGGCCTACTGACCGCGACTCCTCGTCAGACGACGAAGAGCCACGGATGACCTGCAACAAAGACAACCGGTCCGACATGGACTGGGCATTGTTGGTGGCTACATTGGTGGCGCGTGGCGGCATGGAGGAGTTGATCTTGACCGGCTGCTGCATCACTGACTTGGACTTGTTCGACAAGTTGATCCGCTTGGCGGTGCTGATAAAGACCTACCGTTTGGGATTGGCCTACAACCAGTTGCTCCCCAAGCATTTCAAGATTGTTGTGGAGAATTGGCTCTTCCGTGACTTTGCCGCAGGCCTCGACTTGGGCTACAACGACTTCCTGTCCAACAGCATGAACAAGATCTTGTTGGACTACGCCCGCACGCCAGGCTTTGCCGCTAAGTTGGAGAAATCGTGCCTTGCCTTCATCAGTTTGAACTCCACCAACATGCTCTTCACCGATAGTTTCCGCCAGGTGATGGAGACGATCTTGGTCAAGCTTCCCAGCTTGAAGTACCTCGACCTCTCCAACAACAAGCGTCTCTTCGGCACCATGAACCATGGAGACTCAAAAGACCCTAGGGATATTTCTCCCAAGATACTGATCTCCAGTGATTCCAAGGTTTCCAATGATTCCAAGGCCTCCATTGATCTGTCGCCTAAGGACCCTGTTCCTAGGGATCTCTCCAGGGATCTGTCACCTAGACGTCTGGCCTCAAAGACGCTCGCCCCAGTTCCCGAGTCCCTGGACTCCTTACTTTCTGAGACAGCTATCATTGCATACTTCACCTCCCGCCTCCCCATGTTCCCCAAGCTCGTGCGCTTCCACCTCGAAAATAACAACTACAACTCCGCCTCCCTCACGTCCATAGCCAAGGTCCTTCCGTTCTGCAAGAACTTGGGCTACTTCTCCATCGCCGGTAACAAGTTGGACTATGCGTCCCTCTCGTCGTTGATCCAAGGTGTCAAGAACTCACAGAGCATCATCACTTTGGACTGCGACCTCGATGGATTCCCCGACTATTTCAAGGAAAAGATTGGACTCTACACCATGAGAAACATGGAGAAGTTGTTGTACCAGAAAGAGGACCCCATGGTCAAGAGCACCAAGTTCGAGTCTGAGTCGCTCACAGAACAGTTGAACACCATCTTGGACATGAAGACCAAGCAAAAGTTGGACCTCAAGTCTGCCGAGGTGTCAGGTTTCGTCACCAAAGCCAGAAACATCCGGTGCGAGTTGAAGCTCGCCATCGACGAGCTCT
This sequence comes from Suhomyces coccinellae, assembly GCA_030565345.1. Lineage (NCBI taxonomy): Eukaryota > Fungi > Ascomycota > Pichiomycetes > Serinales > Debaryomycetaceae > Suhomyces > Suhomyces coccinellae. The sequence goes on from JAJMBP010000074.1 coordinate 27,053, forward strand.
TGAAGGTTCAGTTGCGCGGAGAGCTCAATTTCGAAGGAAAGGAGACCTTGATTAAATTCATGTTCATCAGCTCCTCCATCGAGAAGGGCTTGCAGTTGATTGACAGCTCGTTGGTAGACGAGGACTCAGAGCTCTTGCCCGAATTCCTTAACAATGCTGAGGACGAGAATAGCAAATTCACCAAACTCCAAGCAGAACAGGGCCAGCAGGCAGAGGCACAGGGCTTGGCTTTGCCCAGCAGAAACATTCCCCCAAGCTCTTCGCCTTTGAACGTCTCCAGGTCCAATTCAAGAACCAATTTACAGTCCTTGGAGAGAGAAGAAGGTTCCATGTTGAAATTGTCGAGGCTCCAGGACTTGAGCAACCCCAAATCGAGCGACTTCATCGAGTCATTGGTCGGCTTGCCAGGCGAGGAAATCAAGAAGAAATTCTTGAGTGTTGAGTTCAAGGACTTGGACAAGATTGTTGCTTATTTGGATCGGTTGAAGGAGAAAGGTGTCAGCCTTGAGTACGTGTTCAACCTGAATCAAACGGAGCAGGCTAGTTCCAAGAAAAATGGCATCGACATCGAGGACATCAAGCAGAAGCTCCAGCGTCTCACCGACACTTCCAACCCTCCAGACAGCAAGGAGATCGCACAAGCCGCCAAAACTACCAAAGATCGTTTCGATGAGGAAGACCTAGACGAGTCCGAAAAGCAGAATTCCAACGGGTCAATTAATGAAGCATACGACCAGGTTCTAAGCACTTTTGCAAAAATGGATACGTGAGAAAGGGTGATTTATTATATTATTTAAATACTTTTCCGTTCGTGCAATGCTTATAATACAGATACATAAATATAATGCTCTAGCCAGTAGTCAATCATTAATAGTCATCTTCTGAGTCTGGAGCCTTACTAGGTTTGGAGGAGGCATACTCATCGTCGGAGTATTCATCGCCGTCGTCGCCGGGAATACCCTTCTTTTCGGCTTCTTCCGCCAAATCTTCACATGCATCGATCCAGTCTGAGTAAATGTCGATTGGTTGGGACAAAGAATGTATGGCTGACTGAAAACTCTGGCCACAGATTTTGCAGTGGAGTTCTCCCAACAAGTTCTTCTTGTCGAGAGTACAGATGACAGATTTTTCGTGGTTGCAGAACAAGCAGGTGAACGTTATGTCCAACTTCTGCTTGATCTTCTTTTGGGGCTTGGCGGATGACTTTCTTTTACCCATGTTTGGCTAATCAGAAGTTCATTGAAAGATGAAAAAGACCAGCGAAATTTTGTGCGCACGTGACAAATATCACGTGAAGCGTTAGGCACTCCGGCGGTATTCTAGTTAAATAGTCTAAGGCTGATATACTACCGTCTATGGGGACGTGTTGGGGCCCGGGCTGGGGCTTGGGCTCAGGCTTGGCTTGAGCATCATCTGTGCTTTCTTTTTCAACCGCATTTCCAATCTGACCTTTTCAAACTTCAATTTTTCCGCCTTGGCATCGACCGATGTCCGTGGAGACGCCGTAGTCGAAGACTCCTGGCTATTCCGGGCGGTACCTGTATAGCTCATGGTGATCTTCAAATTGGGATTGTATGTGTGGTTGAGTTTTATTCCGAGCTCGTAGAGTTTGAGGTCAGCATCCCGATTCTCGTAGAGCTTCACTGCGTCCTTAAACAAGTGCAAAATAAAGTCATCTTTCGACGAATGCAGCGCAAACTTGGATGTGATGGGATAATGAAGAAGCAAAGACAAACTTTCCCCGAAATCGCAGGTGATGAGCTCGCTCTTCAACTGGATCAAAAATTGGATGGTCATGAACATAATAAGATCGGGAATGGCGGTGATACTACTCCCAGTGTGGTTGGATAACTGCACCGCAATAAGCTTGTCCCAGAGTAGCATGGGCACTGACAAGTCGTTGCCCAACTCTCGCGAAAGAAGTAAACGGAAATATCTGATGATCCACAACTGGGACTCTATTTTGAGCTTATGGATCAAGTTGTAATGGATGAGCTGGTCGACCTTCATGAGATAAACGTTGAAGGACTCTATGGATTTCCATAATACCTGTTCGTTCTCGTAGAATCGCGAGATCACCCCGCTCTGGACCATGAACTTGTTGAAGATGGTGAAGAGGTCATGCAGAAGAAAGTTTATGTCGTAGAGGTTGAGTATGCGGAGGTCGTCGCCAGAAAATGTGTTGGTGAGGGGAATCTGGACCGCCTCTTTGTAGAGGTTGATGAAAATAAGCCCCATGATCTCGTGGGTGCCCTGTTTGTAGCCCACCTGCGGATTGCACTTGGACCAAACGAAGAGAATCTGGATCATCTGCTGCTTGCATGCCATGGCCGTCGGCGTGGACGAATGGAAGAAGTTTTCGCCCGGAAACAACCGGTCGATGTCCAATATGATGGTCTCGAGCAACTCGAGGTCGCTGTCGGTGGACTCGTACGTCGGAGTTTGGCTTCGGGAGCGAGAAGGGCTCTTCAACGGGTCGTCCGACACCGACACCCGGACCAACGGCACCTTCTTGAGGCGGCGCTGCAGCGCCATTTCCCGCTTGATGCTGGACTGGTGAGACAGGTCGAAGCTCTGGTAGAAGGGCGACTCGGTCCCGAGCCTCCACCATGGGACGGCCATGTCGTCAAGCTTCAGGAGCTCGTGGTATACCACACGCAGGTCACTGAGCTTGGCGTCCCATGTCTGGATGTTGAGGTTGTCGGTGATCAAGCACGCTTTCCATAGCAATGTTCGGGTGAAGCACTGTTTGGCGCTGGGCGTGTAATCGTTAGAGGAGATGGCGTCCTTGAAGGCGGCCAAGTTGCCCTTGTAGCTGTCGATAGTTAGGAGGACTTTGGAGATGGTGTCATTCTCCTTAAGCATGCTGAACGACAGGAAACCCAAGATCCAAGAGAAGTCGACCGGAAGAGAGTGTGGGGGACATGAAACGGTTCGCGGTAGAGGTGAATCTGGATCAGTAGGGTCGCACGCAGCGTGCAAGACGGAGGGGCAAGGGAGATAGAGGAGGAGAATATGGGACTGAAGGGGGAAATTGGGGATTATTTATACTTCGAGGTCGAAGAAGGGGGCATGACCAGTATGAGGCCGGAGTTTTGGAAAGAAAGATGGAGGGGAAGTGGTGTTTTGGCGAACCCTGTGGTTCCTTGTTCGGTGAAATTGAGACCGCAGCATTTGGCAGGTTTGACGTAAAATGGTGAAACGGGCATAGGAGGACGGGAAAGTGGTCTATTTGAATACCTAATGGGAATCGGGAGGATTATATTGTGTTAGTGAGCATTTCAGAGGGTTACCTAGACTTTTCAGGAGTCCAGAACTTATGGCCTAGGTTCTCGTCTCAGTTCGCAGTGCAACCATAATTACAAACAAGGAAAGAGAGGCAAGGAATTTTAGGGAAGAACGATCCTGTTTCGCTGAAAACGGTACGATTCAAACCTTCAAATGCTCTCATATTCCATCTCTCGACCACTATTGTCAATCTAGGACCCATACTGCTCCGTATTCGTCCCACCTGCTTCTCTCTCTACTGCCTAGTTTTTTGCACCTACACACTTTTTCACTCTTTATCTACTCTACATCTACACCATGTCCCAAGAAGCCAACGACGAAGCATCCAACGCCCTCCAGCAAAGCTTGGATGAGTTGGCGGTGCTCGAGCAGAACATGAGCGTCGCCGAAAGGGACGCCGAGATCTTCCGCATCAAGAGAACCCAGCACATCTACTTGTCACGTCGCGATGTGCTCAAGACCATTCCAACCTTCTGGTACATCGTTCTTGCCGAAAACGACGACTTTGCCGAGTACATTAGCGTGGAGGACTTGAAGTACCTCGAATACATCACCAGCATCTATGTGGACTACCCCATTGCCCAGGTGGAGGAGCCCAGTGAGGACGACCTCAAGCACTTCAAGGACTTTTCCGTCACGGTGGAGTTCGCCTCCGCCGACGGCACCATTGCCGAGCAGCTGGTGACCAAGCATTTCAAGACCATCATCGAGGAGGGCGAGGAGAAGATCATTTCCGAGCCGGTGGCCGTCCAATGGCCTGCCGAATTGGACTCCATCAACCCAGGTCTCATCAAGAAAAACAAGGGCAAGCAGATGTCCAGCGATGACAAGAAGAACTACCGTATGGGCATGAAGTCGTTCTTTTCGTGGTTCGACTGGACCGGTGAAAAGCCCGGCAAGGAGTTTAGAAACGGCGAGGACTTGACTCGTTTGATCGTGGACGATTTGTTCTTGAATGCCACCAAATACTACGTTTTGGCTCTTCCCAATGACGAGGAGAGTGACGACAGTAACGAGGACGACAGCTCCGAGGGCGAGGAGTTGGACTTGAGTGACGAAGAAGACTCTAAGAAGCGGACTGCAGAGGACGACGAGGAAGATGAGAGTTCTTCCAAGAAAAGAAAAGAAGATTAAACTCACTAATAGACAATTGAGGTGCACAAGTGATGGTAGAGAACAAGGAGTGCCATTGCATCAACTCTAAGAATTTTATGATATTATTATATTGTCACTTCATCCTGGACTATTCCTTGTATTTCTTCAACTAAAACCATTACCTCACAATTCTGGCAGCTTCTAGAAAGCTTATGATTGGAATCCATGAGTTTGTAAGTTTATACTTATTTTCAAAAAAATTACATTATTCTAGAAAATTGAAAAAATACTCAACGTAAATTACAGAGGAATCTGTCATGAACCATTCTCATTAAAATAGAATTTGAAGTTAAAGAATTTTCTCTTTCTGCTTTCCGATTCGACTAGCATCATTTCTTATGGATTGTATTGCATCCAATTGTATTAGCCTGGCCATATATATATAATAAAATAAAAAGGGACGAAATGATAGACATAGATTTATATTTTTATCAAGTATTAATTATTTTGCACTTTGCATTACAAAAAACCGTAAATTCTGGCCAAAAAGATCAACCGAATATTCACATGCATCTTCCCCTCCAAGCAATTCGCCTGTTCTTTCAACAGTGCCCCTGTAACAGCCAGTAGGGTTCCGTCGTGCACAGCACAACATCATCCTTTCACGTGACCCATAACCAATACTACATTTCTTCAACAGGAAATAATCCATCTAAACCCTGTATCACCCTTCAACATGGACCCTTCCGAGAGAATCATCTCCCACATGAACAAGGACCATAAATTGGCCTTGTCCGACTACATTGTTGTGTACGGACACGCCGTGACCTACGATGAAAGCTCGGTCCGCATCAGCCATGTGGACCTCGAGAAGCTCTCCCTTGAGTACCTCAGCAAGGGCACCAAGAAGACGTTGGACCTTGCCTGGACCGATGCCAAGGAGTTTGAGAAGATCGAAGTCAAGGAATGGTCCGATATCAAGGGCAAGTTGGTGGCAATGGCCAAGTACTGTGCTCACAAGCAGGGCTATGCTCACACCAGACTCACGTCCGTGGTGGGACCCTCGGCCGGTGTGTTGTTCATGTATCCGTTTGCGTTGGTCCTGTTGATCAACTTCTTAGACCCCACTTTATTGGCTCGCTTGTTCGCCAATGATGCGCTTTTCAACAAGATCGTGAGCGTTTTGCCTTCGGTCGTGTCTACTGTTTACACCAAGTGGGCTGCCAACAACAACAAGATCGCAGTTGCGCTCTACGGTATCCACCTCCTCGAGATCTTCAAGTTCTCCGTGCCAATTCTCAGAAAGTATAGGGCTCCATGGGGTGTGGCGTTGCAATGGATGGCAATGCACTTAATCGAGGGATTCCCCGTGATTTCCAGATTGCAAGGCGCTGTTAACTAGCTGCGTATACTGGCCCAATTCTATGATTAGACGACCATTGTAACCTAAGAAGATACAAGGCATGAGATGTAGAGTAAAGCGAGAAATCAGTGCCAAGTTAATTGTACAAAGAGAATTCAAGAGCAAAATATGCAATAAGGAGGTGCAAGAATGTTGAAGGTAGGTGGCAAAGCGAAATACAGCAGGAGCAAGGAATGTAATGGATAAGAAGGAATAAAGTGGAAAGTTCAATCGATACAAGGTGAAAAGTGGAAGGTGCAGTCGAAAAAGGAAAAATGCAACTTTCAATCGGTAGAAATTTGGAGAGTTCAAGTCAATACGAATAGGGGAAACTTGTGCCAATAAACCACGCCTGTTGTAATTCAAATCGTTTCCTAGAGCTCATGAATGCTTTAAAGGTATAGGCTTTGAATGTATAGGGCTTCAGGTACATTCATCACATGATAAGGCAACTTGTCCGAGTGGTTAAGGAGAAAGATTAGAAATCTTTTGGGCTTTGC
>JAJMBP010000075.1:0-30223 GCA_030565345.1 Suhomyces coccinellae
GTAAAATCCAACGTTGCCATCGTTGGGCCCCCGGTTCGATTCCGGGTTTGCGCATTCTTTTTTGATAAAGTTTCATCTGCACTATCCTGTCTCTTCTATCGCCATCTCCACTATCTGTCTCTTCTCGCTGGCAACTCTGTTCCATCATGCCTCGCCAGGTCTCCCCAAATAGGGTGTTCCTGTACTTGAAGCGGAATTGGGAATTCTCCATCGCCGTCTTCATTCTTGCCTACTTCATCATCACTCATGTCATCTTTGGCATTGCCCACAACCACCACGATTCGGGCCTCAGTGGCCACTTGCGGGTGATTCCGAAAGAGGTCATCAACCATTGGGACCAGACGGTGCCATTGGACGCCCAAAGTGCCGCCAAACACGCGTACATCCAGTATGCTACTGGATACGACTATCTCAACATGGCCATCATGAACTTCATTCTTTTGCGTAAGGCCGGTACTGTGATCCCCAACTTGGTGGTGTTGTATGACCAGGACTTGGAACACCACCACGCCGACCATTGGGTCCGGTTGAACCGACTCATTCACGAGCACAGCATCACTCTTCGTCCAGTAGAGCTCTTGAGGGCCCATGTTCAGGACAACTCCCATTGGTCGTCGTCCTTCACCAAATTCCACGTGTTTGACCAGATCCAGTACGACCGTGTGGTCTACTTCGACTCGGACTCCATGCTTACTCAGGATGGAGCGGGCCAGTGGCAGAATCTCGACGAGTTGTTCAAGATTCCTCACGACATCAAGTTCGCCTTGCCCCAGGCATATTGGCTCAACAATCTTGTGGAACTGAAGGAGGGCTACCAGAATGTCTACCACAAGGAGGTTAAAGTTCCTAGACCCCACGAGTACCTGTCGGAAATGCAGTGGTTGGTCAAGACGCTTACGGACTCTGGTGATTATTTCGAAAAATTGCCCAAGTTGGCCTACGACCTCCACAAGCACGACAACCGGGACGACTTCTTCGCCAATCATGTGATGGTCTTCACGCCCTCGAGAAAGACCTACAACGAGTTATTGCACTATGTGTTCAACCCATGGTACTGGCACATTTTCAAGCGTTCTCAAGTCAAGAAAAAGACCGAGTACGACATGGAGGTGCTCAACAAGTATTTGGACGACCAGTTGCGGTCCCAGCCCGAATCTTTCAGGGTGGGTGTTCTTCCTCACCGCACCTACGGAGTATTAACCGGAGAATTCAAGGAAAGATGGCATCGTCGTTATGTGGTGGAGCCTCAGCATCTCCCCTTCATCTCCAAGCAATCCAACGAGGGATGGAGCGCAAAGACGGCGCAAAAGGAAGCGAAATTGATCCACTTCTCCGATTCTCCCATTCCCAAGCCCTGGGAAGCCCAGGACGAAACGCTGTACTACAATCAATTCAAGATCTACTGCAAGGAATCGGCACAAAGAGACCCTGAATTATTCCAAGAGTTGTTCCCTGGAGAGTGGAAACCCAGATTAGTGGAAGACTGTGATGCAGTGCATATCTGGAACTACTACAGAATGACATTCTACGACCTTCAGAAGGAGTATTGGGTAGTTTAGAACTAAGTAAATTTTCATAAACTCAGATAATGAGGAAAAGGTATGAATTGAACGAAATGCATATGCCGTGAAGCAAGTCATATGAAAATTGTAGAACAATCGATCTAAGCAAATACAAGAGACAAATGCAAGGTAGACTGTGACATGAACTCCGAGACAGTGTCGGAGGTGTAGTTTTCCAAGATGGCCGAAGGTCAGATTGACGGAAATAGAGGACTCATAACCGAGAAATTAATTGAGACTAAGAGTGGGCCGAATTCAACTTAGCTACAAGGCAATATTTGTCATAGCAACATCTGAGTATAATAGATGGCCGAGGCAGTTACTTCACACGCGCAATAATAGCAAAACAGAGTGGCTATGGCATGAATTTTCAAAGCCAGTCGAACTGTGACCGTCTGTATCAGATACAAATGTGCCTTGATTGCGATGAATTTTAGCAATCAAATTCTGGAGGCAATAAATGAGCAAATAAGAGCAATGATTATGCATAACGGATTAGAGCACTGTAAATAGGAGAGCAAGACACAGAGATCGGAGGTACGGAAATACCCGGTTTGGCATAGAGAAGGTAGAGCAATTCGGGGTTTTAGCCGAGGCTGGTTAGGGACCTCTGTCCAGATTAAGGCACCAAGGACGTAGGCAAGCAAGGATTGCACCGAGACGATACAGACAAGAGGAATATATGGGTAATTTGGTCATAGTCAGAATGTCTGTATGGGCATGCTGAATATCGTCGGAGCAGAAAACTTCGCTAACTTGTCAAAACAAGTTCACTGATATACTTTAAATAATTCTGAGAACCTCCATACTAACAATAAAGGCGGACTAGTTCGACACGTTTCTGAGATCAGAGCTAACAAAGGATGCAAAACCACCAAAAGTGGGATCATACAGCTTCTGCCGAACTGGCCCAATCCTGCTACTATTCCGTCTTCCTTTCCGTCGTCCTTTCCGTCGTAACAGTAGTTCATTTTTAGGCCCTTCTCAAGCATCTCCAATTTCCTTTTCCGTCAAATTAGTCGCTATTTGCATTACCGTTAGAATCCTATTTCTATCACCGTTGAAGTCCCACTACTCGACCATCCAGGCTATATAGATCGCAAGGATTATTGCACAGAGAAAAGCTCCGTACTTTAACCACTTCTGAAACACTCTTACTCTGCTCTATCGTGCACACAGTCTCTTTCTTCAACTCTACGCCTTACTGGCCTCTTTTGTGTGGACTGCGCATCCCCCAAATCCATTTCTGGGCCTAGAACGGCCGTTTTGACACCACCAGCATCGTCTCTGCCTGCTCTATACAAAGGACATACACACAGAGGCTCCATATAACGTGTTCTTGGCTCCACACACAGTTTCCATCACCCAAACTCCCACATGTCCTGATTCCCAAACACCTTTTCCTCCTTCTATTTTCATAATGCACATTCCCAAAACGCTCAAATTGAAATTCTCATTTCGCACCGCCCTGTTTACCTTCCAAATTTAGCCATTACTACAAAATTTGATCTGGCTTCAAGAATCAAAATAAGGATACCTGTTTCTTCTTCTTCTCTTGTCAGGTAAAAGGAGCGCCACGTTTCTCAAGCTGTCAAAACACAGTCCCCTGTACCCACACTCTCCCCCACTCACTTGAAGATGAGTACGTTCATCACCAAAACCCTCCTCAAAAGGGATGATCTTCCTGCCCTCAAAACCACCCAGCCCACAAACACCCTTCCAGGTTTGGCAACCCAGGCGGCGGCCTCCCAAGCAGCACCCACGTCGCTGTCCTTCACCACGCCTCCCGTGGGCATCCCCAACAGCAGCAACAACCCCTACATTCTCCGGGAACACAACGTCTCCGGTACGGTGTTCATCGCGGTGGGAGCCATCGTGGGAGCCATCCTCCTTGCATTCATTCTCTACCACTTGATCTTGTCGTTGTCGGCGTCGCGCCAGGCCAAGCGCACCGTGGCCACCGACCACCAGTTGTATGAGAAGTACCAGTACAACAACAACACAGCTTACGGTGGCGCAGCTTCGCTCACGCCCTCGTCCACGTTGATGTTCGACTCCAAGTTGCCCTTCTTGAGCCCCAACAAGAACGCGTTCACTGGCCTTGGCGGCGGTGTGGGTGGAATGGGCTCCATGGCCGGCGGCTCGGTGCTCGGTGACAACTCCACCATCTACGCCTCGGAGGCCGGCGCCGCCACCTCCAAGCACGACTTGACCAAGATGTTCATCTCGCCCACGGCCGAGGTCATGCAACACAAGCGTGCGCGGTCGTCGCAGTACGGCGGCTCCACCGCCAACTTGTCGGTGTTGGGCAGTGCCATGGGCGGCTCCACCACCAATTTGAACACCCCCGGCAACCGCCACTCGACCTTGCCCAGCTTGTACATCAACAACGACAACAACAACAGTGAGTACTCACTCAGCCAGGCCGGCAGCGTGCCCATGAACGGTACCGGCGCCCGCTCCAACAGAAAGACCATTCCCTCGATGTACCTCGAGGACTTGATCGACAAGAAGTAGGGCTGCGAAAAAGCATTGCATTGAATATATACGGAAAAAAGCAGACAGGCCGCTGTAAAACGGGAATATACAAATGGACCACCGAAGAGTAAGTATAATAGGACTGGGATGCGTAGATGAGAATATTATTGAGAGGTATTGGACATGGGGACGAGTAGAAGTAGAGAAGTAGCAGGGATGGAGAACGGAACAGTTTAGGATTAATTTGAGAATTACTTCCGAGCAAGGAGAGTTCGAGGTTCTTTAAAGAGGGAATGGTGTAGAGTCAGAGGAGTCAATAAGTGCAAAGCAAACAGTAGCATTACAGTACATCACACTAGAAACTAGTTGCTTGTACACCATTGGAGTAACGTATGTAGCTCATATTGAGACTAGGAAGTTCCTAGAACAGAATCTACTGGGTGAATGTCAGATAACTAGGGTGGCCGGTCAAATCATAATGGCAATGCTAATGTCAGAGCACATGATGGTTACAATACTCTCACAGACATGTTTGTTCCTCAAAATTGATATCTGCCAAATCAGCAGAGCGCTAGCTGTCAAGATCTGGACTGATAACCGTTCGTATTGCCGCTTTTGTGATTTGGAATACTTGGGGACTTGCAGTGGGCCTGGATCAATACTTTCACATTAACCACTATGTGGAATGTCACTATGGGCCCCGAAATCGGAAAGTGGTAACTAGTTGCAGAGCTGCTGGTTACACGAATCCAGACCACAGCAAGGAGTCAGAATGAACGAACGGGTCGATACAAAAGCCCTTGACTTGATAATCTTGTGATTCTATCGTGGCCCCAAGCACATGCCATATTCCATAGATTTCATTAATATTCGCAATCTATTAATGGATGCGAAAAGGCGACACACATTCAGGGCACCAAATACGACCAAGACGAGGGTCCGCCCAGCAGAGAGGATATTGGCAGTGGCGAGAGAGAGTCAAATATGGCAGATCTGGTGGTTCGCCAGCTGTGGGTGGCCAAATAGCGTTCGGCTCGGTCAATGCCGAAAAGTGACGCATTAGCACCCGATTACCGAAACCTTGAAGACAAGGGTAATAAATGGCCTACAGTCGAGGCAATGTGTCATTAAATTGCCACAATAGCTGCTACGAGGAGCCCAATAAAGCGCAAAACGCTCCACGAGTCCCGCAAATGGTACCTTTCGGTACGACTTCCATCATCTCCGTGCATCCGGGAGAATAACCGTGTTAGTTCTACTGCCTGGAAGGGCACAAACCGTTTGTAGGGCTCAGGAGGGAAACGGCTCGTGGTGTGTCAACCCCACAGGCCGTCGAAGCCAAAAGGAGGAGCGTGCTGTCATGCATGGCAAGCCGAAATGTGGGCTGTCAATGCATGGCAATGTGGAAGTGTGCTTTCAATGCATCGCAAATGGGAATGCGGGCGGTCTGATGCCCAGCAACAGGAAAGGGTCCATTTCTGGGCACCACCTCGAAAGCCCGAATTGCACAGAAGCAGAACAGGTACAGTGTGCCTCTAGAACAAGTCTAGGCCCCTCCAACCGCATTGGACCCTTTGAGCTAGCCGTGGACAGCGTGACTCTTCTCAGACTACGCGAAGACCCTCTCATCGCACCCCAGGTATCTGCCGTGACGGGTCGACGGACTGGAGTGCCCCAGACACGCGGGCTGCACGCCGCCCGCCTTGCCCGATCCCCGATCGCCGAACTGTCCCCGTTCACCCCGATTCTGCCGTCTCGGCCCAGCCTGGCGGTGTGCTAGTGGGCCCAGTATCGGGCCACTCGCAATAATCCGAGCGCGCCGGAGAAACTAGCAGGCCAGCAGAAACAATAGCGAGAACGGGCGTGACAGGACGGGACAAGCGTGGGTGCATCCTCCGTTTCCGAAGATCGAGTGCCAGGAATTGTTGAGAGATGTTACGGCCAAATAAATATTGTATCGTAGATAGATAGACGGCGATGAGGCTGTTGGCTCTAGTGAGGCTGGCCGTTCCTGATCTCTGGTCCGTTTCTCCTGCGCTTTTTGCTTTTCACCGCATGCCGAGGGAGGCATGTGAGGATGATTAGCCGAAGCCAGAGGAGCCAAGGCCCGGGGCGATGGGCCACCGGAGCAAGAGGAAGACGGAGGCACGGGCAGGCGGGCCGAGGGCGGAGTCACGTGCGCGGGGTCACGTGCGCACCCACCCCGCCCGCACCCGAGGTTCTCCCTCCTTCGGTCCCTCCTTGTCCCCGCCCACGTCATCCGCAACGGTGCACCTGCGTCTGGCGTCTCCTCCTCTGCCAGCAAATGTCGCCCACCCTGCTGCCCCGGGACCCGTCCCGCCCTCGCCCGGGGCCCTCCTCCCACCGCCCCGCCCCGCCCCAGCTTCGCCTCTCCGTCCCTTCCCCCACCTGTCCCCCACGAGCCCCGGCCCCAAGAAGCAACCGTCCCTGTGTCCTCCCTGACCGCGCGCCTCTGGGTTGTGCAATTGTGCAATCGTGCGTCCTGCAGCATGCTGCAATTTCCATGCATAACCATTTTGTTATTTTCCCACGACGCTCGGAGTCGGGTTTTTTTCACTATATAATCAGGTGCACCCGCCAGCCGGGCGCTACATCTTTTGCAAGAAGAGTGTTTTAAGCTTGCTTCCTTTCGAGAGTCGTTCCCCCGTTGTCTTCCAGCCGTGCCTCTATCTCCGGAGTATTCCAGATCGTCCGTACGTCAGTGAAGTGAGAGTCCCGACTCGAAGAACCAGAACACCGACTCGTCCTCCTCCGATACGTTTGCTGTCGAAAAAGACACACCACCCTTCGTTGGACCCCGTCGACCAGATCTATTCCGACCTCGTCGTTTCCCATCCCTAGCCGAGTCCCGTCCCTAGTCTATCCAGCCCAGATCGCACATCCCCCGATCCTTCCACCCTTTTGTCATGTCTCGTTACCTCAAAACCCCCGTGGCCAAGGGCCTCCTCGCGTCGGCATCCGTGGCCGGCGCCGCCATCATCTACCTCGACTTCATCCGTCCTCCCGTCCAGCCCACCCTCCAGAACTCCTACAAGCCGTTGACCAAGGAGCTTCCTGCCCCCCCTTCGCGTGCGCAGCTCATCGAGAACCTCCGCAACACCAAGAACTTCGACATGTTGATCATCGGTGGCGGTGCCACCGGCGCCGGCACGGCCGTGGACGCGGCCACGCGTGGTCTCAACGTGTGCTTGTTGGAAAAGACCGACTTTGCCGCCGGCACTTCGTCCAAGTCCACCAAGATGGCCCACGGAGGTGTGCGGTACTTGGAAAAAGCCATTTTCCAGTTGTCCAAGGCCCAGTTGGACTTGGTCATCGAGGCGCTCAACGAGCGTGGTAACATGTTGCGCACAGCGCCCCACTTGTGTTCCGTGCTCCCCATCATGATCCCCGTCTACAAGTGGTGGCAGGTGCCCTACTTCTTCATGGGATGTAAGATGTACGATTGGTTCGCCGGCCACCAGAACTTGCGTTCGTCCACGGTGTTCTCGCGTGAGATGACCTCGGCCATCGCCCCCATGATGGACGACTCCAACTTGAAGGCCACGTGTGTGTACCACGACGGAACCTTCAACGACTCCCGTATGAACGCGACCTTGGCCTTCACCGCCATCGACCACGGTGCCACCGTGTTGAACTACTTCCTGGTGGACCAGCTCGTCAAGAACGACGCCGGTAAAATTACCGGTGTCCGTGCCCGTGATTTGGAGACCGGCGAGTCCTTCGACATTGGGGCCACCGCCGTGGTCAACGCTACCGGTCCTTTGGCCGACAAGATCTTGGAGATGGACGCAGACCCCCAGGGCCTTCCTCCTGCCAAGCCCCAGCCTCCCCGTTTGATTGTGCCTTCGTCCGGTGTCCACGTGGTTTTGCCTGAGTACTACTGTCCTCGTGACATGGGCTTGTTGGACCCTTCGACCTCCGATGGCCGTGTCATGTTCTTCCTTCCCTGGCAAGGTAAGGTGTTGGCCGGAACGACCGACACCCCCTTAAAGTCTGTTCCCGCTAACCCCATTCCCTCCGAAGAGGAGATCCAGGACATCTTGAAGGAGTTGCAGAAGTACATCGTGTTCCCAGTACAGAGAGACGACGTGCTCTCGGCCTGGTCCGGAATCCGTCCTTTGGCACGCGACCCCAGCACCATTCCCGAGGGAGACTCCCACGCCCCCGGCTCCACCCAGGGCCTCGTTCGTTCCCACTTGATCTACACATCTCCTTCCGATTTGGTCACCATCACTGGTGGAAAATGGACCACCTACCGTGAAATGGCACAAGAAACCGTCGACACCGTGGTGCGTAAGTTCGGCTTCGAGGAAAAGATCCCTGACTTGAAGAAGTGCCAGACCAACCAGCTCGTGTTGAACGGAGGTACCGACTACTCCAAGAACTACTCGGCCCGTCTCATCCACGAGTACCGCATTCCATTGAAGTTGGCCAAGCACTTGTCGCACAACTACGGCTCGCGTGCTGCCTTGATCTTGGAGTTGTACCACGAGTCTGACTTCAACAAGTTGCCCATCACCTTGGCCGCCGTCAAGTCTTTCGAGCCCTCGGAGCAGTCTGCCTCGACCGACAACCAGTTGAGCTACCAGTCGTTCGACGAGCCCTTCACCATTGCTGAGTTGAAGTACTCGTTGAAGCACGAGTACATCCGTACTCCTATCGACTTCCTCGCCAGAAGAACCCGTTTGGCGTTCTTGAACGCTCGTGAGGCCGACAGTGCCATCGAGGGCGTGGTGGAGATCATGAGACGCGACTTGCACTGGGACGACGCCACTGCCAAGCGTATGACCGACGACGCTAGAGATTATATTGGTAAGATGGGTATTTCCAGCAAGAGATTCGACGTGGAGGAGTTTGTTGTGCAGTAATAGAGTATAGAGTGTACATATCAGACGACTTTTGTAGCTCAGAAGAGGATGCCCAGGCGAGAAATTATGATGAAATGATATCAGGGCCACATGATTGGTATAGAATGAAGAATTCACGTATTGACTTGAACAATATAGTTAAAGTGATGAAACGGATAATTAATATTTGAAAATATATAGTGCCACAATTTAATACGTTTGGATTTCGAATTAAATACTGTCAAATTGCGTTATTTAGTTGTGATTTTTTGGCTGGATTATTTGAGTTCATTTTGAATTATTTATGACATTCGTTAGTTACTATTATTTTCGTTGATTTAGTTACATTTATTTGGTGCTATTATTTGAACCATTAAGTTGAACAATTAAGTCATGCTTCTTTGATCCGATTAATTTAATTAAGTCGCAAGTTTTAGTTATCGATTCTGATAAATTCAAGTGTTAAATTGGACATTGTTGATATAATTTTTTCGTACCGATTTCAAGAGTTGGTTAATCTCAGCTTCGTGTAAATGCGTAAAATGGTCTACAGATCATTTCCCAAGTATTTATCGGGAGGAACTTAAATCATTTCTTCATATTCAATCTTAGAGGAATATTGGCTCCATCTGTTGTTTTGGTGAAATTTAATCTGTTAAATTGGCGTTCATTATACAATTGGATACTAAAATCAAGCGAAAGAAAGACTACATTGGGGTGCTTGGAAATCACCAATCATTATTTGGCTTCTGAATAAGTTTTTCATTTATTGAGACTGGGGACTTGATTTTGTTGAATAGCTAAGAATTCTATTCCGTGACTCTGGAGAGAGTTAATTTTCATTCTTTATATGAACGTAGTGCATTATTTGGTAAAGGGTACATATGTTGGTTGTTAAATTAAAGTGCTTCCACTATTTATATATAGTTTCATTTAATTGGTTGTTGCTTTAAGAAGTAAAGAATTTGCTCCCGAGACTATCGGTTTTTGCTCGAGTAATTCTCTATGAAAGATCATATCAATCAATTAAATTTGGGTAAAGTTCATTATGGTATCATCTGGTGGTTTAAAGGCTCATTTTTCTTCAAAATCATTTTAATTTACACGAACTTAAATCCTCACAAGTTCCATCATGATATGGCTAGTGGAGACCGGGAACTGTGGATAAGAGAACTTGGTTTGACTTCAAGGCCTGCCAAGTATTTTTCCAGTTCCAATTAGTTTATACAACTACAGAATTTTATTCGTTTAAATTAATTTTGTCACCAGGTATACTAGGAATTGGCAGGGTGACTTTGAACTCAAATTTGTAACAAAACAACCGCTATTCGCACCATCTAATTTGATATACGGGAATGGTGATTAATTCTACAATGAAATTATCAATCAATTAGACACCCAGTTATTGAGTCACATAGCGGCCAAAATTAGTTCTTAAAAAAATTATAAAATACTACACCCCGATGTTCACTTAACTGATTCCAAAGCCCCGAGTAATAATTCCGCATTGATATACACCGCCAAATATATCTACTTCTTTGAATACTGCATTGAGCGTCAATTCCATAATGTCTCGATCAATTCCAAAATGGTTCGAGTATCAATTTCCAATTCAAGTATGGTCTCAAATTGATAAAATATCTGTAATTCCACAGATTCGAGTAATTCCTAGTCCCAGAGTGTCGGGTATCAACTATGTAACAGCCTCGGTATCAATTTCACTTAGAATCGAGTACTATGGCACTATTGATTTATATCGCCAAATATATCCACTTCTGTAAGTGCAGCCTCGAGAATCAATTCCATATTGCCTCGATTACTTAACCTGTTGGTACTACAGCCCTTTTAAGTTTATTTGCACTCCAGAGTCGTATACTCGCGTTCAATTTGTTTCACTGGTCAAACGTTATTTTCATTAGTTTGTTGCACAGGTCAAAACTTCTGTTTTGACTTTTGACTTTTGACTTGCGTCTTTCGTCTATTTGAAGCCCATTAAACTCACAAAACTAAAGGAAAATAATTATCAAGAAGCGAGATCTGACAGCCTCTCTGCGGCCTAAATGGAAACCACTTTAGCAAGCTCGCAGCTCGCATAGCAAGTACTGTCACACTCCAACCCGAATCTGTGTTGTGCATCAATTCTCTAACATCATTATTTTAATTCCGCACAATAAGCCCTCATCAAATTAGTCCGAGACGTATGATTATTTAGTTACAAAACCTCATTAACTTGCCACTTGGAAGATTAACACTTGTAGCCTTAATTGAAAAAAGCGCTTCTTGGTTTTCCATAACACCCATTGCAGAGTTCTTGCAATGCCATGGGCCAAGATTCAACAGTAACTTCGATAAGCACCTTCAGGAAGTTGGTGCGTGGAACAATTCCTGGACCCAGCCAAAAATAATCCAAGGCGCGATGGCACTGTAGCAGAAGACCTTGTTGTCACCAGTGGCTGGAAAATACACCCTAGCAAGCCATTATGCAAATTGTGACGAGGATTATTTACGCAGGTGCAAATATTACCAGAGAGATTTTTTTGTTCATGCCAGGGGCAGTAATTGTATTATGTAGAGTTGGAGCAGAGCCTCTTCAAAGAAGGGAAAACGCGGTTGATGGGCATGTTAGGCTCACACGACGCCCGCCGGACCCTTTGGTCTCCAACGGCCCCTCCAAGCTGTTATCGTACTGCAGACCCTTTTTACCTATTTGGCGTATTTCCTTCGCTGGCAAAATATTATATGCTCCAGGTGCTAACTTCGGCTCGCTCATTATTCCATTAATTATTCGCTTACAAGATGGGCATAATTGTGTATTCTATTCTGTAATTGTGTCTTGAACGAGTCAAATAATTCGTCAGGAGCATTCTTCTGCAACGAATTGTGCCTCGGGTAAGTTCAACCACTTTTCCCGTTGAAATACGCAGAAAATAGCACGAAATGACAGAATTTGACACCAAAGGTGCCATGTTAGGCACAAAACCACACTTTGACATCCATATACGACACATCGGCCAGACCTGCTCTCAATTTACGGCTTGGGCCCCCTCCGTCTCCCCTGCCCCTCCTGGTGTCTATTTCATCCATGGCTTAGAAACTGCCCACCTCTGCCCATTCTGCTGCAGCTGCTGCTGCACCCTCAGCCCCCAAATCTTCCTCCCATTCGGCCCTGGGCGGGACTCCGCCGTCGAAGCCGAACTGGCCCCAAAAAGACCCCGGACATTTTATTTTTCACCTACAGATTCGATATTTCACTTGTCTCTTCGCCTGCCGCACTATTTCATGCCTGAGCCCCGCTGTTTCATCAACAGCAAAAGATCACACCATCCGTGCGCTGATTCGAAGAGGTGCTTGCGGAACAAGCGAGCGCGGGGCCCACAACCGCCGAAACCCTGTTGTGACAGTGTCATGGGAATGGTCTGGTGGAGTTGGTGAAGCCACGTCATTGTGCATGGACTGCACACAAGCTCAGTGTTGACACCGCCAAAGCGACACATTAAACACAATTATACTTGCAAACACGGTGGTCTGCACTGCATATAGTGGTCCTGCAGACAAACTGCACCCTATTTTCCTGCACCCACAACCACTATCGACATTTCTTCACCCTCCTTCTCCATCTATCCTCCACCGTTTCCCCTGCCAGCAATGTCCCACGTCCACCATTCGCACGGCAGAGGCCACGCGAGGGGGCCGTCTGTCTATGAAGCCGATTTGAACACCAGTTTCAGCTTTGGACGCGCTCCGGAACCCTCTGCAGAGCAGGCTCTGGCCCTGCTTTCTCAACCCCAAGACGCGCCCCAGGCGGCCCCAGCGCCGCCTACGGTGTCGATAACAGCCCCAGAGATGTCTCCCGGGGTCAAGAATCCCTTCAGAACGGCTCCCTGCGAAGAAACCACGCCAATTCTCCCAAAACTCGTGGGTACCTTCCCTGTCCTAGTGGCCTTTCCTTGCATTCTTCTATCCAGCAGCATGGCGTATTCCGGCGCAAACGCGTCCCATTCGGTGGCCTACGTGGCTACGCTTGCGGTTCTGACCATGTTGGCTGCGTCATTTCTTCTCGTGGTCAAGTTGATCGGCAGCTTCAACCTCATAGCGTTGAAAAAGTCCAATGCCCCAATGACAGAGAATTCATACACTCTGACTGCGGTTATCTTGTTGGCTGTGGCCCTCATCTACTTTGCTGCCGCAGTGCTGCCTATAAGTCGTCTTTCCGTCGTGTTTTTGGGCCTCTACTTGAACGAGTACAACCTTTACACCTTCATAACCTTGATCATCGACATTTACGTGGCCGACAAGGAGTCGCCCTCGCACTGGGCTGCAATCACCGTGGTCATGGGCCACGTGTTGATGGTGATAGCCTTCAAAATTCTCTACAAGAAGTTGGTGCTTTCTTCTGTGTCCAACACATTGAAAAGTCTCAATACCACGATCCTTGCGGCTGTGGCCACAGTTTCCTTCGTGACATTATTATTTATCAAGGGATTGAGTTACAGCATAATCGGAGTCAATTTGGCATCTTCGTGTATCTTCATAATCTCGCTTCATGATGCAGACCTCACAATTTCCAGAGCTGTGCCCGTTCTTCTCGCTGTGTTGTCCATCACTCTTGAGTACATTGTGATATCCAAGAAACTCGACTTTATCGTGCTCCTCAATGTTCTCTTGCCACTTCTCATCCAGCCAGATAGGTCCCGGGAAATTGACGAAGACAACGAATTCGGAGGTAGCCAGGTTGTTGAAGAGCCTGTAACGTCTACCTCCATTCTCAAAGAGCTCTTGAGCCACTCGGACACGCGTGCTATCTTTAATTTCTTGCTCTTGAATACCACATTTATGTTCATTCAATTGCTTTATTCCTTCAAATCCAAGTCCTTGGGTTTACTTTCTGACTCGCTCCATATGGCTCTTGATTGCACATCGCTAGCTTTGGGCTTAGTGGCCGGAATTCTCTCCAAGAAAGAGATCAATGTCAACGGCAAATATCCCTTTGGTTTGCGGAACTTCGAGATCTTGGCTGGTTTCACAAACGGAACATTATTGGTGGGAATCAGTGGAAGTATTATTTTCGAAGCGTTTGGCCGGCTTTTTAATCCAATTGTTTTGCAAAAAACGAACCAATTAATCATTGTGTCTATCTTGGGACTACTTGTGAATTTGGTAGGAATTTTTGCGTTCAATCATGGCCATGAACACGGGGGACATTCACATGGCCACTCACATAGCCATGGACATAGCCATGGTCACAGCCACAGCCATTCCCATGAGCATAGCCATGGAGATGAACACAAACATGGAGATGAACATGCTCCATCCGGGGACAAGAAAGAAATGAATGACAATATGAGAGGAATATTCTTACATATTCTTGCCGACACCCTTGGCTCGGTGGGTGTGGTGATATCGACCTTGTTGACCAAGTTTTTCCACTGGGAGGGCTTCGACCCAGTGGCGTCCATCATCATTGCATTACTCATTTTCTTCTCTGCTGTGCCATTGATCAAATCCACAGCCTCCACATTATTGCTCAAGTTGACCACTGAGAAGGAGAACAAGGTGCGGACAGTGTTGAACGAGCTCACGCATATTAAGGGCTTGAAGTCGTTCACAACGCCGCGTTTCTGGCCCAACTCCGAGAACACGCTCAATGGCTACATTCACATCCAGATCTACAGAGGCGAAAACACCATGTACATCAAAAAGCAGTGCGAGCAGCTCTTCCGTGACCAGCACATTGAGGTGATGGTACAGATGGAGAACGATTATGATGACTGCTGGTGTCGTAACAACAGCGAAATTGCTCCCAGATGAGTAAATGTCAAAATGAGATTTCAGGCTTCTGCTTACTTTCGAAATGAAGTTCTCGGATTACTTTCAATCGCAAGTCAATACATACGTCAAATGGAATATCGACCACTTCTGTGGAAGTTATTCTCAAGATGAGATGTTTTATCTCTGGCATGAAAGGACTAAATGAATTTCAGAATTCTATGTATGCTGATTTGAGCTCTGAAAACTCACCAAGAAGGCGGATTAAAATCGCAATTCGTAACCTCCTGATCGTCACCTCTCCCATATATCCCTGCCTGGCTTGTAGGGCCCATATGTACACCTATCTATACACGGACTTCACTCCTGTAACCCCCATCATATAATCTGCGATGCCGCCTGCGCACGACTCAGTATTTATCATCTTCTTCTTCTTCCTACCATTACCTCCAAACTACTCCTATTACCATGTCTAGGGTCGGAATCCTCGCCTTAGGCCCTGCCGGTGTCGGCAAGTCTACTTTCTGCAACTCCATCATCTCTCACATGCAATCCATAGGAAGAAGAGCGCACATTGTCAACCTCGACCCAGCAGCAGAACCAACCCAATACGAGTTCACCATCGACATCCGGGATTTGATATCGCTTCAGGACGTCATGGAGGAGATGGACTTGGGTCCTAATGGTGGATTGATCTATTGTTTTGAATATTTGCTCAATAACCTCGACTGGTTAGATGAGGAAATCGGAGACTTCAACGATGAGTACTTGATATTCGACTGCCCCGGCCAGATCGAGCTCTACACCCATGTGCCGGTGTTGCCCACCATCGTAAAGCATCTCCAGCAGTCGTTGAACTTCAACTTGTGTGCCACGTACTTGTTGGAGGCACCATTCATTGTGGACAACTCCAAGTTCTTCTCCGGTGCCTTGAGCGCTATGTCGGCCATGATCCTCTTGGAATTGCCCCATATCAACATCTTGTCCAAGATCGACTTGATCAAAGATGAATACAGCAAGAAGCAGTTGAAGAAGTTCTTAAATCCCGACCCTTTGTTGTTGGCCAAGGACGACGAGGAGTACAACCCCAAGTTCGCGCGCCTCAACAAGGCCATCGCCAACTTGGTGGACGACTTTGGCATGGTGCAGTTCTTGCCGTTGGATTGCACCAAGGAGAGCACTAGCGTGGCCACCATTTTGAGTTATATCGACGATGTGACACAATGGAGTGAAAACCAGGAGCCCAAGGAGTTGGTGGACGAGGAGTATGATGAGGAGGAGCCGGATTACGAACGTGTATAACTAATAGAGCATAGGGATGTCCCAGAGAAATGTAGAATGAAAATTAAATTGAAAATATAGCGGAGGTGAAAAATTAGGAATAAAGAGCTAGAATAGTGGAAAGAAAGAGCTAGTATGCATTGGAGAGCAAAGAATATAATATGGATGTTTGAACTGGGAAGATATACTGACTAAAAGCTTATTATAGTCCTAATGGAAGCATAGACAGTGGAGGTCACGTGACCAAAGATACCGGTTGTTGTTTAGAGCTCCATGACTGCTAGAAGCTCCAGAAAACCCCCGAAAGTCAGACTATCTGATAGGTGACGTACCAGTATCCTCACATCCCATTTCCAACTTCCTATTTAGCCTAATCCACCACCACCATCCACCACCTTTTCAGTCACGTGATACCATCATAAAAAAATCAACATCTTCCTCTCCAAAACTTCTACTTTCACCACCATGGTTCAAATAAACGAAGTCAAGGACACCAAATCCAGAGAAAGCAGAACCGCTGCACACACCCACATCAAGGGCCTAGGCCTTGATGAGCACGGAATGGCCAAAAAGGTCGAGGGCGGCTTTGTTGGCCAGGCTGACGCCAGAGAAGCCTGTGGCATTATTGTGGACTTGATCAAGAGCAAAAAGATGTCTGGTAAGGCAATATTGTTGGCAGGTGCTCCAGGAACCGGTAAGACTGCGTTGGCATTGGCAATCTCCCAGGAATTGGGACCCAAGGTGCCGTTCTGCCCTATTGTTGGTTCCGAATTGTTCAGTGCAGAAATCAAGAAGACTGCTGCTTTGATGGAGAACTTCAGAAGGGCCATCGGATTGAGAATCAAGGAGACCAAGGAGGTTTACGAAGGTGAGGTCACCGAGCTCACCCCTGAAGAGGCAGAAAACCCTCTTGGTGGCTACGGCAAGACCATCAGCCACGTTGTTGTCGGGTTGAAAACGGCCAAGGGAACCAAGAACTTGAGATTGGACCCAAGCATATACGAAAGCATCCAGAAGGAGCGCGTTTCCGTGGGAGACGTCATCTACATCGAGGCCAACAACGGTGCAGTCAAGAGAGTGGGTAGATCCGACGCCTACGCTACCGAGTTCGACTTGGAGGCGGAAGAATACGTGCCTTTGCCCAAGGGAGAGGTGCACAAGAAGAAGGAGATTGTCCAAGACGTCACATTGCACGATTTGGACGTAGCCAACGCCCGTCCACAGGGTGGCCAGGACGTTTTGTCCATGATGGGCCAATTGTTGAAGCCTCGCAAGACCGAGATAACAGAGAAATTGAGATCTGAAGTCAACAAGGTGGTCTCCAAGTACATCGACCAGGGTGTCGCTGAATTGATTCCAGGTGTTTTGTTCATCGATGAGGTCAACATGTTGGATGTGGAGATCTTCACATACTTGAACAGAGCTTTGGAAAGCACTATTGCGCCTATTGTCGTGTTGGCCTCCAACAGAGGCTTGACCACCGTCAGAGGCTCGGAAGACGACGTCAAGGTTCCTCACGGATGTCCTCCTGACTTGATCGATAGATTATTGATTGTTAGAACCTTGCCATACAACAAGGAAGAGATCAAGATCATCATTTCGAAGAGAGCCAGCTTGGAGGCTTTGACAATTTCTCCAGATGCTTTACAGAAGTTGGCCACTCACGGTGCCGAGGTCTCGTTGCGTTACGCCTTACAGTTGTTGGCACCAGCTGGTGTATTAAGTTCTACTGCTAACCGTTCTGAAATCACAGTTGAAGATGTGGAAGAATGTGAGATCTTGTTCTTGGACTCTCGCCGTTCCATCAAGGTTTTGGAGAGCAACAAGAACTTTCTTTAGATAAGAATGTAAAATTGTATATTAATGGAAGTTTTCGAGTATAACTATTGACCCAATTCGTTACATTCTTCCAAGAATGCACGTGGCGACAAGATGTCGGTACTTCCGTAGATCACCTTTCTACCTGAGTTGTTCAAGTTGGACCACTCCTGCAAATCCTGATACTCGACATAGTTACCTCCTCCAATGACAAAAACTTGTGCTTCTTGGTAGGTCTGTCTTCTTGGAGGTTTGGAATGGCCACCTCTAGACTTGGGGTCGTAGTACAAATAATCGTCAGTTAATTGGATGAATTCGTTAGATGCATTGGTAGGGTCCATTATAGCTTCAACAACGCTAGTAATTGGCAATTGTTTCTTTTCTGGGATGAAATTCTTGACCTTGGACGCAATGGAACTCAAACCTTCTGAGATTTTGCCTTCAGTCAAACCATAAAGCTTGGACGATAAACCGCTCAACAAGGCAGACGAGTTGCTGTCTGTAGTGCTGTTGGAATCACCGCCAAAGTTATAGCTCTGGGAATTTTGGGAATTGTTCAAGTTTGATATGTTAGTAAGCTTTGTGAGTTCTTTGAACTTCAAGATGTAATCCAAAGCTCTAAGGTCAACTTGAGGGTACTTGTCTTGGAAAATCTTCTTGACCTTTCCAACAATGTCATTTGGCATGTTATTCAACAACAACACCAAGATCAAGAAAGTTCTTAATTTATCCACCGAAGTGTCAATGGCTTCTGTCTCGTTCAAGAGGTTTAAGAACTGTTGTAACACCTTTTGGTCATTCAAGTTTTGTTCAATTTCAAAGAACTTATCCAAGTTCTTAGACTGCAACTCATTAATCAACGATGCTAAAATGTCCATATGCATATCCAAAGTCGATTTTCTTAAGGTCAATTCTGGTAAGGCGTCAACTGCTTTTTGAATGTTAGCAGTATCTGAGTTTTGGTTGTCGAAATCAATATCATTCAATGAGGTGATTCCGGTTTGGTTGGTCAAACTCATGGTATCCTTCTTGTATTGCACCAACTCAATATCGGCATTTTCAACAACATCAGGGAATGGCAATTGGGCATACTTGTTCCAGAAAAAGTCCTTAGCATCAATGTCGTAATTTTTGACCACTGGTTTGGCATCAGGGCCAGCATCCTTTGGCAATTTTGTAAGTCTGACGGTGTTTCTCTCGAGCTTGAATACATCACTGATCATACATTGATAAATCCAGGAATGAGAAAACATGGATGCAAGATCAATGTTACGGTCCAACAAAATCAAAACTGGTCTTTGCTGGTTTGCCACTGCGGACGAAGTCGTAGCTCTCGAGTTATTCAAGTAGTCTCTCAATTTCAAGTCCAATTGTATCGAGACAAACTCTGCAGGACCACCCTTGGAGGATCTGATGATGGGAATCTGGTTCAACGTTATGATGGACGACAATAAACCGTCAGAAATCTCGTCGACCAACTTGTTGATGATATCTTCGTTGGTGTTGGGCATGTTGAATTTGGTGAAAATTTTGGGCTGGTTCAAGGAGAACAAGTTGGGTTCCGTGACAATGAAATCCAAGTATTGGTCGAAGACCTGCTTGATCTTGGCTGACTTGCCGAGAAGCGATACTTTCTTTGCGAATTCTTCCAAGAGCTCACGGTTGATGGACGAGGTGAAATTTATGTAGAAGCTGTCGTAGATATCATTTTTGAGGTCCTCGATGATGTGGAGCACATTGTTGATGGTGGGCTCGATGAAATACACCGCAGGAACGTCGGGAAGAGGCGATCTTTTGGCGTCGATCAACGAATGGATGGTGATGCCGTTCTTCAACAAGTCGTTAACTCTCAACACAGACGACAACACCAACCTGGATTTCTGGTCCAAAACCAACGCTTTCCAGATGATTTCTTCGTTTTTCAAGCCCTTGGAGCCGTCGTCGGGCTTGTTGAGGTTGAGCATCCGCTCCAACGTGGCGATCTGCTTGTCTCTTAAAGAGGAGGCCATGGCTATGGAGATGTATTGGGAGGCCTAGAGCACGGATTGAACACGAGTGGGGGCACAGGTGGAAGTGGGGGATGTGTAGGATGGCACAGGGACGGTCAGAACACGTGGATTCGGCGTGTGGTGCGCGATGGACGATGGATTGGGGACAAGATTGTGTTGGTTGTGCTACGGTGTTTTTTTTGAAGTGAGTCTGGCGAGGTCGACTGCCGAATGCGGCAGTCAGTGCGCAGGCCTGCCAGGTGCGCCTACGTTTAGCTCAACCATCATAGAATACGAAGAGGTGGACACGGGTTCCTGACAGTCCTCCCCACCAAGCAGCGATGTAGAAACTGTGGGGCCAGAACGACGGGCAGTATTGTCAGGAAGTGTGGCCGGTTCGGGCCGGAAACAACGGTTGGGGCCCGGAATATGCTGACGTGAGTTGAGGCTCAATTGCAGAAATGAGGTGTTGGAGAGGATCCGGAACCCACAACTGCCGTACTGCGTTCCATTCTCCATTCTCCGAATGTCCCAGACACCTGTGGTCAAAACGGATGGAATAGGCGGGGGACCCTTCCAGAAGCCGGTACAATTAGCAAAAAACGCAGGAACTCATCTAAGAATAGGCCTGGTGGGGCGTTGCCAGTACAAGGAGGTATCAGGAAGTGTCAAACAATACGGCAGGGCCAGACCCGAAGTGTTTACAAAGCATGACTAAACCCATGGGCCCAGGATTTTTGGAAATAATTCAGAGTTTTGTGTCGAGCCCACGGAGCCTTGGCCAGCCGCCATATATTGCAAGCGAGCTTCTGGAACCCCGGTTACGATCGATGTGGAGGTCTAGTGGTCTGCTGGTGCCGCTACTGCGAGCAGGGCTCGGCCGGGGGCATGTTTTGCCAACTACAAAGGTCCATTTCATATCACCAATAATAATTATATCACCAATAATAATTTTATTAAGTCAACTCTATATATACATTAATAGTACAGTAGTAATATCTCCAGATAACGCGTTTTGGCACATGCCAAACAGTAGGTAACGGCCGGCCCTGAGGCACACGGTAGGGCCGGGTGGGGGACGCAACTAGTGGACGAGGTGTGGAAACGCAGGGACAGCGAACCGGGAAGCCAGATGTGAGACATGACAAACAAGAGACGAAACCAGAACAGCAAGGCGAAAGACGAGAGGCGAAAGGCGGTGTGTAGTCGAATGGAGATAAGGAGATTCCGCAAGCATCAGCAAACGGATTCCGGCATCACCAGTAGCCATGGATTTCCGCGATTCATAACCCTAGAATATTTCGGCAAACCAGGCTTCCTATTGTCCTGCTGTTCTTGTTCTGTAGTTGTTCTTGTTGTTCACTGCTCTTCTTGACGCTTCCTTGTTCCATTCCCCACCTTCACGGTGATTGAGCACGCTATGACCAGCACTGATTTCGCACCCAAACAACTCCTGAGCAATACGCCTAATTGCTTCGGTATTCCACAATGCCTCGCAACACCTTGATCTTGCCGTAGATCTCGTGATCAATGGTGTTGTCGTCGGCCTTCTCGTCCTTGGTCTTGTTCTTGCGCTCGGTGCCCGGCTTGGGCCACACGCAGTTCAACCGAAGTCGGGTGCACTCAGCACACTTGGGCTTGGACTCCAGACACCGCTTCTTGCGCTGGCGACACGTCAAACAGCCCATGCGTGACCGTCTGGCCACCGGCTTGGCGCCCTTGGAGCCGGCGCCGTAGTTGGGCGCCAGCGTCAGGGAAAACGGCGAGGACGACGACGACGATGGCTCGTACTTGACATTGGGCGACGAGGCGGAGGGCGACTTGCTGCCTCGCCTGCCGTCCTTGTAGCCGGAGGGAATCTTGGGGGTGTGGAAGGTGGAGTCGGCGCCCCTTGAAGGGCCCTGTGGGCCCACCACCGGCGTGGTGCCGGCGTGGGGGTCCCAGTGGTCGCCAGTGTTGGTGTACTCTTCGGGCTGGGTGGAAGTGTAGGAGCCAGGCGACGTGTAATGCATGGGCTGGACACGGTAGGGGTCGTAGTTGGACACCTGGGGCTGCATGTAGTGGGAGTTGTCGTAGACTGGGTAGGCCGAGGACATATGCTGGGGCTTGGGGGCAGAATCACCGGGCACCACGGGTGCCACCTGTGCTGGGGCTAGTGGCTGGTAGTACGGGTGCTGGCCCTGGGTCTGGTAGTAGACAGGCAGGTGGGCGTGGTCTATGAATTGGGGTGGATAGGGCTGGTTCTGGGGCTGGTAGCCCTGGAGGGCGGCATAGCGGGAGGTCTGGTCCCGGTTGTCGGGCACGCTGGAAAGGGTGCCGGGCATGGTGGAGGAAAGGGTGCCGGACATGGACGACTGGGGCACGGGGTTGGGGGAGTTGGACGCGGGATGGGCGCTATCGGGGCCTTGGGGTGGCGGTGGAAACAACGGAGTGGATCTGGTGATGTTAGTATGACTGTTCCCTGCGGGATGGGCGGGTCCGGCGGCGTTCCAGCTTGTCATCAGGGACGTCGTCACTAACGTCCACGATACGCAAGAACGGGCAGTGGCACGGGTGGATACTTACCTTGGGATGGACTCTGGGTCCAGGGGTGTGGGGAAAACGCGATTGGAGGGCCCTAGCGGCGACAATAAGGAAGCTGGGAAGCTGGTACAGACGAGCTCCGGCTGCTTGACAGGGCGACGGGATCAACAGAGTCGACGGGATCAACGGGTCAACAGCGTCAACGGGCCAATAGCGTCAACAGCGTCAACGGGCCAATAGCGTCAACAGTGCCAACGGCGTCAACAGTGTCTAAAGTGTCAACAGACAAGACCAACAGGGAGGCACGAGAATCAACCGGTACCGATGGAGGGCAGACAGGTCGACTGGCGGGGCAAGGATGGGGCAGGAACGGAGCTGGTTGCACAGGGTACAGCGACCAGAGGAGGACCAGGAATGAACGTGAGCAAGAAGAAAGGTTGGCGTTGTGAGCGAGAACCTCGGCGAATTGCGAAAATTGAGATGGTTGACAGAATAGCGGTTGGTTGGGTATATGTAGTCGGAGGACGTCCTGCGTGACTAATTTGTACGGGAGCTAAGGGGGGGTAAGATAGTTTATTTTTTGGGTAAGCGAATTTGATCCGACTGTTGAATCAGCAAGATTTTGTGATAATGAGCAGATGTTGAAATGAACTCACAGAATCGAGAACGTTTGACAAACTGAGTGGTTGAGCCTGAAGCAGCTAGTTTGAACTATTTTTAATGCCAAAAAAAAATAAAATCACAGCAGTTCGAAGAGAGATTGCAGGGGTCCGGCCAGGTATAAGTAGCGCTGGATTCTGTCAATTGATGGTGGAGGATCGGTGGTACAGTTACGCGGGCTGAATCAAACAGGCTTGTTTAAGCTTTGTCACAAACCTCGATACCCACAGGATCATTCTTCGCTCGATGTCTTGTCCATATGCATCAGCCTTCACAAATTCACATCTCCTACGCATGCATAAAAAAATATTTATGCAAATAAAGTTATCAGCTAGAAAATATCTGCGGGAACAAGAAAATTTCTCTCAAGCGCGGAACATGGGGTCGTTTGGCGAACGCAACTCCCAATGCGGAGGCTGTGTGCACGTCTCGCCAGTAAGCGATGCCAAAAGGCTCTAAAACACTGGCCAGGTAAATAATGGACGCATCTAACCATCACGTTTTCCAGAATAATCCGATTTAGAGAAAGAACGATTCCATATGGGCCCATGGGTAGCGTCACTTGTCCCTCGGAGACGGCTGCCGCTGGTGCCCCTTTTGCTGGCTCTGTGCCGGACCTACGTGAAGCATCTGGTCCCATGGTGGGGCTTGGAGGACGCTACTAGGACGACCGCTGTCTCATTTTCTGTGGTGTATATCTTGTGGCCAAATGGGAGTAGAGCATTGTCCGGCTTGTTCCGATCCAAAATTAAAATGTTCAATTTCAAACGCACAAATGATCAAATTTTACATGTCAATTGGATTTAAGTTTAGCCATTTTTAGGTGTAACTCGGCCACAAACTATGTCTGGGGAAGGTAGGGAGAGGATGAGGCGAACAATGGGGTACAGCGGATACCGAAGAAACGCTGGGGTGGGGAGGTGGGGGCAGCGGCAGGGCCAGGGGCGGGCGCCAGCGTTGGCAATGGCGGGCGAAAGAGGCACCAGCGAGATTGTAGACAACTTGGTGGGAGTAGCGAGAGCCCCGTGTGCGTGGCACATAACGTTAACCACTATAGGGAGGCAAAAGAAAGCAATCCTGTACGGGCCAGCACAGACAAGGAAGCGGAAGTTGACTACAGCAGAAGAGGAGGGGTGGCTTTCTGGATGGACACGAGCTTGTGTGCTCGCAGTGGTGGGAATTTTGCGAGGTGGTATTTTTTGCCCAGCTCAAATATTTCCCTCCAGGCGCAACTGCAGGCGTGGATTGGGACATGCATGCGTGGTGGCCACAGGTGGATAGAGACGTGCTGAGGTACTTGGGTGCGCTTGCGTAGGTTAACGTTTGCAGCAGCAGCTGCTGCTGCTGCAGTAGCAAGGCTCGCAGCCTAAGCTGAGTCGGGCCTCTGCCTCTCCTTACAGGCCCCTCCGCCAGCCCCCGGCATGGCGCGGCAAAGGGCAAAGGAAACCGGGGCCAGTGGCACCGTGGCGACGTCCCGAAGCGCAACTAATTGGCTGGCCAGACAATGCCTCTAGACCATGCACAATACGACGACACCCCCACCTCGTGGTGTCAGCCCCCGAACCTGCCGCCATTGGCAGCGGCCAAGTCCCCGAGTCGAACCCTGTGTCCTGGATGCAGAAATTATGGCCTGATCTTAGTTACACTTCATGCAACATGACAGCCACCTCGACTCTTAACCGAGAAAAGCCTGTGCGGAGCATGCAGCCGTGACACAAAACGCCGGTTCCAGATGCATTCAAAAGTTGCGGCCCATCTGGGCTCCCGATTTGATGATCTCCCGCCAAATACGATGGACCAGTCGGCCATTTCACAATAATCCGCCAGCATCGCCTAACCCCACCAGCACGCCACTGGCACGCGGTGGCCCTCATTATTTTTTTTGTTTCTCACACCATCACCCGATGCTCAAGATCGTGCCTGGGCCGGGCCCCTGAAATGCCCGACTCCCTCGCCAATGTCACCCGGTTAAGTGGAATTCTCACCGCATGTGCTGGGGCCAGGGCCGGGTTGAAACATGGCGGCGCGGGGGCCGCTGCTGGGGGGTGCTGGCCCATGCCTGGCCCCCACGACGACGACGCCGCTGGAGGATGGGCAGGCCCAACCACGCCTGGGCTGAGATCCAAGGGAATGCAACGGCGCAAAAGCGCGCGCGATTTCAGGGTCTTCCTGCTGTGGGAATAATGTGTCGGTTGCCGGAGCTGCGTAACCGCTGTGGCGGTGGCTATCTGTGGGTAACTGAATCTATCATGTCTCCAGTAACTGTAGCAGCATGCCCTGGCTGCGCTCAGGCCTAAGTGGAGGGCTGCGATAGCGGTCTAATGCAGTTTCACAAATCACCGCAGGCAAATTTCACCACGGGGCACCACCACCACTAACACTGCAGGGAAGCCATGGCTGACGGGCCCGGCGGCGGCGGCAGCGGCGGCGGCGGCAGGTGGGGCTTTCGCGGTGAAGCCTGATTATAATTGATGCACCCACCGGGCCATGCACTTCCCTGCGGGCGTCCGCCCCCCGCCGTTCGGGACTTCCGCAACACGTCTGCACAGGCCCCGCGCTGGATCTGCCGCCGCCGCCGTCGCT
Source organism: Suhomyces coccinellae (assembly GCA_030565345.1). NCBI lineage: Eukaryota > Fungi > Ascomycota > Pichiomycetes > Serinales > Debaryomycetaceae > Suhomyces > Suhomyces coccinellae. Next base: position 25,528 of record JAJMBP010000075.1, read on the forward strand.
GCTGCCGTGTGCCCAGGGCTTTGGTATGGCCATGGGCTTAAGGTTTTTTTCTTGCCATTGCTCTTTCGTCTAAAACCAGCTTCCACGCCTAAGTGCGGCACTGCGGGTAAAAATGTTCTCTACAGGAGCCCCTGGAGGAAACTCTGGCAAAACGCGGGCAGCGACGGCTACGGGTGCGGTGAGGCAATGGGTGTGGTGGGGCAGGGCGTAGTCGTAGATGGCGTCCACGGCGCCAGCATCAACACAACACCCAGATTGGGGCCAGGCTGGCTCTGGCGCTGTCCCTGGGCCCGGCCCTGGGCCTGACGTTATGCTTATTAATATGCCAGCTTTTCCGTGCAGTGCATGGAGCGGATGCACCATGCACCAGGTGCTGCAGCAGCAGCACCAGGTGAAATAGACACAGGCCGAGCCGAAACAGCACACACATCAAGCGTCCCCCGACCTGCCTGCCCCCCGTGCCAACGCAACACGCATCCATGGGCCCGGGAAACTACACCCGCAGCAACGGCCGGCCGGTGTTCCCTTTGCCGACGTGGTGATGATGCCCTTGGTCCGGGCATGCGGCGGAACCGTGTGCGGCCACGACGCCGACATTTCACACGCATGTGAATAGACTTTGACACCAAAACACCGTGACACATTGGGGCGGCGGGCGGCGAGCGCATGTTCCAAACGAAGGAAGGTAAACTATAGACTCCAGCCTGGACGCGGACGCGTGGAGTGTATAGACGGAACACTCCGACGGGGGCCTGTATAGACGGCAGGCTGATGGACTATAGCGTCGTCCGGATGACTTGGTTGCAGGTATCCACCACAATCAGAATCTGGGTCTGCTGGGGCCCCTGTGCTATTGGCCGTCGTGCAACCGGCGGCGGCTCGTAAAATCGCAGACACCGGGGCCGGCCTGGGCCTGAAGGCCGGAATCTGGACCCCGGCCACCACGCACCAGGCCCTCCTGCCTGTCCGTGGCGGCGATGGGCCCATGGGCATTTTCACAGGAAAGCCCCAGCAGAAGCACCCTAGGGGCCGTGGCCAGCGCCTGCTGAAGTGGAAACCACTTCAAACATCGCACGTCTCGCGTAAAAATAACTGGTTTCGGGATATGGCCCTGGAGGGAGGAGGTGGAGAGGGTACTCCGATGGTGTTCCCCAGACCGGCGTTAGGTGAGACAGCATCAAGTAGCGTGTTTGTGGACACTGTTGCACACATCCTCGGCAGGCAACTATTGGCCATGCCCTTGGTGAAAATACTACTGGCCCTGGATATCCATCGGCACTTCCATCTCCAGGTACTGAAATAAGCTCTGCAAAATACTGCCACCTCGACGGCACAAAATACGGCCAACTCTAACTGCCACAATATACTGCCACCTCTAACTGCGACAAAATACTACAATGTACTGCCAAACTCTATGATGCTACAAAATACCAGCCAAGTATTCCCTACTCTGCTGCGCCAAACACTTGCGGCGCTGGTCTGAAGCTTGTGCTCCGGCTTAGCAAACCTAGTTTCTTCTGCACCTGCTCTTCTTGTAGCTGCTCTGCTGCTGCTGCTGCTGCTATTCTGCTACTCGCATAGGGTGTCAAGGAGTGAAGACGCACCACTATTCCGAACCTACAGGCACACATATCCTCGCCAGCTTTGCAGCTACTCCTTATCCACCTCCTTTGCCTCCTGCCACTCCTTTTCCTCCTGCTCTTTCTCTGCTGGTTTTACCAGGTTTCAGCCTGCTGCACCACGTCCCTTGGCATCGCGCGGCTATTCCTCTCTCCATGCCTACTCTGCCATAGGCCCTGGTTCTTGCCTGTGCCCCCTCCCCTGTGCCCCCATTGTGCCCCCTGCAACGTTTCGACTCTTCAAAACCAGCACTACGGAAGTGGCTGGAGCCGAACGGGTACCTTTCGGCCACGTTCCGGCCATGTTTCGGGTGTGGCGTGGCCCGTATACCGAACGGTTCCTGATTCTGCTGGTCCAGCTCATCTGATTGTTCCTGGATCATCCCGACGGTGCCAGAGTTTGGGAAGTGAAACAGGACCAGTGTGGTAGTGTAATTGGTCTTGGGTAGTTCGTAAAGGCCCAATTCAGTGGGCGATAATCATATGCCCTATCAATTGGATCTGTGAATATTCGGAAATGATGATCCGCTTTCTGTTATCTGGAAATAATATTATGTGAAATTGTAGTATTCCAATGATAGTGTGGATAGACACATACTGGCATTCTGATGAAACACCATAATGCACCATATGGATTGAAGTTCTATATTAATCTCTAATCGATATACTATTAATACTCTCGTTTGAGGTTCTGTAGTATACTCGGTACTCGATAATGGTGCTATTAATATTCCTTCTGTTCTTACATTCGTCTAATAGTCTATTTATATTCTTACTGTTCTTATCTATATTCACCCTAAAGAAGTGTCAACCGCATTCGGCGTGTCATATTCTGGGTTGATTATCCGTATTCGTAGCTATTACTTAGTAATATATCAACATGGGTAATCATTTTTTAACGTGTGAATAAATGAACAGTATATATCACACCAAGACCAGAACTTTGATATTTGACACGTCCCACATCCTCCGCTGTGATGTAACTATAGCATTCTCTGTTCCTAAAGCATTGGAAGACTTCTGCCATTCCATCTACGCAAAAGCTAAATCTATGGTCGTTATGGATTGAATTAGTTATGAAAGACATACAGCTCATTCGAGTAGCACCTCACATCATTGGAGGAGCACCCATGGCAGGGCCAGGTCCGCCAGGTCCAGCGCCTCCCTCCTTCAACGAAGAGCGGCCGGCCTTCAACAATTCGTCACACAACAACAAGTTGGAGGCAATGCCAGTAGCTGCGGAGATAGCATTTCTAAACACGCGGAAAGAGTCCCAGATACCCTCCACCGTAGGGTCCATAGGCTCGCCCGACTTGAGGTCCACACCCACGACACGGCTGTCAGCAATTTCGTCCTGGCAGTTGGACAAGGTCTCCAATGCGTCCAAACCGGCGTTGGAGGCCAAGGTCTTGGGGATGGTCAACAAGGCCTCGGCAAAGGCCTTGATACCCGACTTATTGCGGCCCTTGTAGAACTTCTTGGCCTCTGGCGAGTTCAACAAGTAGTCGTTGCAGCTCATCCAGAAGGCACCTCCACCTGGCAACACGGCCTCGTCCTTCAACACGTTGGAAACGGATCTCAATCCGTCTCTGACGGCGTCCTTAGTCTGTTGCAAGATGTGGTTGTTGGAGCCCTTGATTAATATGGTGGCGGACTTAGGGTCCTTGTTCTCGGTCACGTAGGTAAACTTGTCCTCGCCAATGGCGTTCTCGTAGACCAAGCCCGAGAAACCCAAGATTTCGGGGCTCAAGTCGTCGACCGAGTTCTGGGCCTCGCCTCCACACACAAGCTGCAATCTCTCCATGTTTCTTCTCTTGGCTCTTCTCAAAGCCAAGATACCGTGCTTGGCCAACACGTCCAAGGACATGGGGTCAATACCCTTCTGATTTATGATGACAAAGCCCTTGTTGGAGTTCAATTCGCACACCTGGTTCTTCAAGTCCACGATTTTCTTCAACTTCTCGTCGACAAATCTTCTCTCCGAGGCCACCAACTTCTCTCTCTGCTCGGCACTCGAGTAGAAGAAACCGGAGTTGACCTCGGTCTTCTCGTATTCCAACGACACGTTCAAGATCAACACGTATGCATTTTCCACTCTTCTGGGCATGTCGGGGTGTCTGGCGCCGTGATCCAACACCAAGCCCTTGACCAACTCGGTGTCTCTGGCGTGGCCATGCTGCATGGTCATGATCTCGATCATGTGCAAGTCCAAGTTTCTGTTGTCGGCCTTCTTGACGTTCAAAACGGCGTCGGTGACAATGGGGGTCAACACGTCGGTCAACTCGGCGGTGACTTTGGTGGCCAACGAGGTTCTGGCGATTTGCAACAACAACTCACGGTCGAACGTCTCGGGCTTCTGCTTAAACGAGTCCAAGAACTTCAATGCCTCTTCTCTGGCGGTTTCAAAACCGTCCACTATCACTCGAGGATGCACACCCTCACTTATGAATCTTTCTGCTTGCTTCAACAATTCACCCACCAAAAGGACCACGGTACTGGTACCATCTCCGGTGATTTCGTCTTGTGCCGTGGCCGCACGTGCAATCATGACCGCAGTAGGGTGCTGGATCTGCATTTCACTCAACAAAACCTTTCCATCCTTGGTCAACTTCAAACTTCCTGCTCCATCGACCAAGAGCTTCAAGGTACCTTTTGGGCCCAAATTGGACGCCAAAACTTGTTGGAGGCCTTGGGCAGCAGCAATGTTGACCTGCAATGCCTGGGAGCGTCTCAAGGACTCGGCCTTAGGGTTAAGTAGTTGAATCGAGGACGACATTGGAAGATGAAGACGAAGATAGTTCTTGATTAGAGTTTTCAACGCGATTTTGCCGGTGCGCGCACTACCTAAAGGGTGTAGGGCTAGTTGTGTCCAGAAGGGTCAGGACGTTGGAATAAGAGGTGTATATGGTGTGGCAGGAATGGAATGGGTATAATTGTTCAAAAAATATGGAAATTTTCTGTTGTTTTTCAAGGCTTTATTGGACTTTCTTTGTATTGTAATTTAGGATGGACCGGAAAATGCAAAAAAATGGACGAGTCCGGAGTCGAACCGGAGACCTTTCGCATGCTAAGCGAAC
>JAJMBP010000076.1:0-30204 GCA_030565345.1 Suhomyces coccinellae
GTAGTGGTTATCACTTTCGGTTCTGATCCGAACAACCCCGGTTCGAATCCGGGCGTGACCTTTTTTGTTGGACCTTTTTTGAACCGAAAACCACCCAAGGTTCCATGCTATGTACAAGACTCTACGGTGCCGCCCTTTAACCTCGTTTCGGCAACCCACAGACTGTGAAGTTTCCCCACGGTCTCGGACCTAAGAAGGCCGGTCGTGCGTTTACCAGGACCACAGATAATCTGGGGCTAATGCCGGTTTTACCAACTCCTCCATCTTCTCCAGACTTGACGCCATGTCCCAGCCTCTGTCCCCCATAAGCAGTCCAGACCCTCCGGACGACACTCCCCTTGAAATTCTGGCCGAAAATCTGCCAAAAAATACCGAATATAACGATGATATCACCATCCTATCTTTCCCCGGAACCTTCGACCTCTCCTCCCAAAACGACCGGCCCGACCTCAGGAGCCTCAAATACAAGTCCTCCACCGAACACTTGGACTGCCCAATATGCCAGCAGCCTTTCACAGACCCTTTGACCACCATTTGTGGCCACACCTTCTGCAAAGAGTGTATCTATGAATGTCTTCGCATGTCCAACAGATACGAAACTCCCAGTGGCGCAGAGCTTTCAGGATGCTGTCCGTTGGACAGAACACCCTTGTCATGTGCCAATAGCAACGAATTATTTCCCACACCGCTCCTCATCACCAATCTCATCGACGATCTCAAAGTGTATTGTCTTAACAATGAACGAGGATGCGACTGGGAGGGCAGCAGATGGGAGTTGGAACACCACGTAATGGTGGATTGTGGCCACACCGGTGTCCGGTGCAACGGGATCCGCCATGACGGCCATGTGTGTGAATTGTTGATCGAAAGACGACACATGGACAGCAACAACTATTGCGTACACACAGTGTTTCCCTGTGAGTTGTGCACCCACAACATCACCAAGGTCACTCAGGAAGACCACTTGGCTCAGGAGTGCCTGGAAAACTACCAGTCGTGTGACCTCTGCTCAAACGACATGATTCTAATGAAAAACCTCGCCAAGCACAAAGAAAATTGCTCGAAAATCGGCCACGTCAAGTGTCCTGCTCATGAAATAGGCTGCAAATGGGTGGGAAACAGCGAGGCATCGTTGGAGATTCACCTCCAGTCAAACTGCCAATTAAATCTGTTCTTACCATACTACCAGAAAATGAACGAAAAGATGGAGTCCTTGGACAAGGAGAATGGCTTTTTACAACGACAAATCAATAAAATACTCGATTCAATCATACAGGGAAAAATTACGAATCTAGGATATAGCGAGGCCATTGAGGAAATCAACAAAGATGGCTTCGAAGACCAGGCCAAGTTGGAGTACTTGAATTTCGAGATGGACAGGCTCAAGTTCGAAATTGACGAGAAGATTGTTCCATTCATGGCTCGCCTGAAAAATACAGAACGGGATACAATGCTTAATAACCTCATCAGCGACAATATCATGATGAGGGAAGACTTGAATGTGCAGAGAATGCTCATAAATAGTCTTCGTAAGCAGATTCAATTTAGTCTCTTCACAAGAAGGGGTGGTTTAATGACTAACATGACACACTCTGGCATGAACGGAACAGGAATTCCTATTACTGGAGAAGAAAGCACGGATTTGTTGGATTATTCCAGCAGAAGCAGTTCTGAAGAAAGACTTAACATAAAACTCTAGATGAGTTGAGTTCAATTAGATATTCCCACTATTTCGAATTAGCTTACAGATTGATCTAGGTGATATTCTGAGTTCGGTGATTTTGGGTGCAAAAGAGAAACATCAAAGCAGGCAAATAGTCTCGTCTCTAGCTTTGCTGGATGTCTGAATGAAGTAGTTTCTTAATTTCTTCATTTTCAAAAATGCCTCGACAGAGTAGAGCATACTTTTTTGTTTGCTAAGAAGCGGCATTATATAAAACTTCATAATCCCTATAGACATACTTGTTCGAAGTTGCCAAAGTAAATGCGGTAACTTTTCGGCTTTATATAGTCGGAATCATCGAAGCATGGCAGTAGTTGAATTTATGGATACATCAGTTCGAACCAAACAAATTGCTATTACCTTTTCTGATAATTAAAATAGACGATTCCAAAGAAACAGCCTTGACGTTTCACTATGTATTCAGCCCCACGCCAAATTTTCCAACTGTCTGATAAGAAGTATCAAAATATGCGATTCATCACTACAATCCTGTCACTTTCCCGTGTTCTAATCTGGAAGCCCAACTCTTGGTATTCCCATCTTGCTATACTTCCCGGTATTTTCTACCCCGGTAATTGAAACCTCGGTGTTTGCCAGATGGAAAACTACAATCCGAAATGAACACACACTGGATCCCATGCCTAGTTTATGATAATATCTACAAGCTTTGGCATAACTCACCCTGCTATTTCCATAAATCAAGCAAATCTGGCGGATCTTTCCAATCTGCACAATCTATCCAACTTGTCCGCTTTGTCCAATCTGCCCAATCTATCCAACTTGTCCTCTTTGTCCAATCTGTCATTTTCACATTTCGGCGAACGTTCCTGTCATTTTCACAGCCTTATTTTCACAGCCATTTCCACATGGCCAACCCAACCACCGCCTCCAAAAAGGTCTCCTATTCACTTTTGTCTCGTGATTTTCACCCAAGTCCGAACTCTGCATCAGATTCCAACATTTGTGTTGTTTCCGGCGTATTTCGGCGGATTTGAACCGGAGATGTGGAGGTGGTGTTCTTCCTCTGAAAATTGTACATGCCCGTTTAGGCAATTGGTGTACGTCACAGGCCGACCCCACCTTGGCCCCGCATCCAGTACCGTGGAAGAGGCTGACGAACGGGGCACCAAAAGCGGCAAGTTTGTCGGTTTCAAGTTCATTCAACCCGCTAGACGTGCTCTATGGACTCGGGGCTACATTTTGCTGTTGTTCCCACTTCCGTGGCCCGTTTCCTCGGCGAGAAACAGGGTCTTGTTTTGCCCTGACCCCACCGCGAATTTCCCTGGCTCTCCCTAGAAAAACACACTTCTCCCTACCTCTCCCTAGAAAAATGCACTTCTCTCTAGCTCTCACTACACGTGGTAGTACGCTAGGTCCAGGAAGCAGTCTATGGTTCTATACCATTTATGAAGCCAGATTCTTCCAAATAAGGGAAACCAGCCTATGGTGGTCTCTGTATGTGCTCAATTCCTCGTTGTCTTCCATCTCCCTTCTCTCGTTGCCTTTCATATCTCCCTTTCTCGTTGTAATATCCTCGCTATTTTCTCTCGTCGCGTGCTCTCCCTATTTCCTCCTTCGCTCTCGCTAGGTCCCGCTACGCTCCCCCTACGCTCGCTCTCTTCTCCCCAGCACATGGACCTCTCAACATTTCATTATCACAAGTCCTGGCCCCACTTCTACATCTCTTCAATTCACTTCTCTTCTTCACCACGGCCTGTTCTGGCTCATTTCCCTCCACCATCCCCAAGCCGAATTCCGCCATTAGGACCTCCAGTGTCCTCCCCTAGTGTCTTCCTTCTTCCCTTAACCACCCTCCTATTCTCCCCAGTTTTCCATCATGGAAACTCTCGAAATCCAGTCCAAGGACTTCTTGGTCAAGTGGGTCCATGCTCCCGACAACTCCACCATTGATTGGCAAGTCAAGCCTTTGAAGAAGTCCATCAACTTGGCCATCTACAAGAAAAAGGACGAACGGGCAGCCAGTGAAGACGAGACGTTGGCCCCTCCTTCTCCTTCATTTGGTGCCGAAGACGAATTCGTCCCTCCTTCCAATGGCCTGAGCTCCACCTCCATCCGCAACCGCTCCGGTTCCATTGCCAGCGTCAACCGCTTCACGGAAAACAACGTTTTCCGGACTAAGTCCCGGTCTTCCACGTTTTCGTCGTACCTCAGCAAGTCGGACTTGAGCCTCTTGAAAAATTACAACAAGTTGCTCTCGGACGAATTGGTCCAGGGCACGTTCGAGGTGTCAAAGGGCGGCATGTTCGCCTTCATTTTCGACAATTCGTTCTCCAAAACCACCGGCAAAAAGGTGTACTTCAGCACTAAGGTAGCCAAGAATGCGCCAGACTTTCCCCGTCGCCAGGTTTCCTTCAACAACAAGCTCGCCAAACCACCTGTGAAAAAGGCTGAGCCCGAGGAAGAATCCAACGGCACTATTCTTCGCCCTAAAAACGGCGAGTTGTTGCAATCCATCTTGTCTAAAAGACGCAGAAAGAAGCTCCAGGGCTTCGGCAAGCGCTATTTCGTGTTGAACTTCAAGTACGGCACGTTGTCGTATTTCCGTGTTAACGATAACAAGTTGCGGGGTCAGATGCCCATCAAGCATTCGGTAGTTTCTGCCAACCCCAAGACCAGAGAAATCATCATTGACTCCGGAATGGAGATCTGGGACTTGCGTGCTCTCAATGACCTGGATTTCGAGATCTGGGTTGACGCCTTCAACCAGATCAAAGTGGGTCAAGGTGCTACCCGTGATGGGGACGACGACGGCGATGACGAGGAAGACGAAGAAAATGAAAATGATCTCGATTCCGGCGCCAATTTCGTCACCAGAGACCTTGAGGAAATCTCTCTCAAGTTGGACAGACTCAAGATCGAATCGGGAACTCGTTTCCCTGAGGAATTTGCGGATAATATCGACGAAATCTCCCAGGACGTTAAGCAGTTACTTTCCAAAATAAAGGGAGACCAAACCAACGGCGCTAGATCCTCCAGATCCCATGATGCATTTTCTGTTTTCTCCTCCAACGATTTCTACGATGCCCACGAATACGTGGACGAATTGAGTGCTGGCGTGGTGTTATTGGACTTGCCCAGTGAAGAAAAGGAAACTTACGAAAGAGTGCCCAAGATCAGGTCAATTAGCGAAGCATTGACTGATGCCTCATCTACTACTTCTTCAGAATCGGAAAATGGTAATGCTCTCAATATCATGCAGGAGGAAGCAGTCGAAGAAGAAGGCAGCGATACCTCGGAAGAAGAGGCCGATGATGATCTCTACCCATTGCCATTGAACCAAGTCAAGAGAGACTGTGATATTCCACCATGTGACCACTCTCCTTCTTCTTTTGTCTCTTTCATCAGAAAGAACGTTGGAAAGGATTTGTCTACCATTGCCATGCCCGTCGATATGAACGAGCCCCTTAGTGCCTTGCAAAAATATACTGAGATGTTTGAATACTGTGACTTGATAAATAACGCCCTTCACCCCTCCTTCAGTGAGTCCTCGGGCGAGAAGATATTAAGAATTGCTGCATTTGCTATCAGTTATGTTTCCAGTGCCCGTGCAAAAATTAGAAACAACCGTAAGCCCTTCAATCCATTGTTGGGAGAGACGTTCGAGCTTGTTAGAGAAGACTTGGGCTTCAGAATGATCAGTGAAAAAGTGTGTCATAGACCAGTGATCTTTGCATTCCATGTGGAATCAGAACATTGGACATTTTCCTTTAGCCCTGCCCCAAGTCAGAAAATCTGGGGACACAGTGCCGAAATTATCACCAAGGGTACTGCCAAGTTAACTGTCAAAAAGACTGGTGAAGTTTTCACTTGGTGTCATCCATCCACAATGTTGAAGAATATTATTGCAGGTGAAAAGTACACCGAGCCCTCCTCATCCATGACTATCAAGTCTTCTACGGGATACAAGGCCGTGATTGAATTTGCCAAGAGCGGTATGTTCAGTGGTCGTTCGGAAGATTTGACCATCACAGCTTACGATTCTTCCAGAAAGGCGTTGCCTTACACTGTAAGTGGAAAGTGGACCGAATCGTTGACATTGAAAACAGGCAGTACGCAGAAATTAATCTGGCAGGCCGGAGATTTGTTACCTAATTACAAGAAGAAGTTCGGATTCACCGAATTTACTGGAACTCTCAACAAGATAACCGAAATTGAGAAGGGTAAAATGGCACCTACCGACTCTCGTTTGAGACCTGATATCCTGGTGTACGAACAAGGCAAGGTTGAAGAGGCCGAAGAGCTCAAGGTTAAGCTCGAAGAGGACCAGCGTACCCGTAGACTGCAGATGGAGAAGGCAAACCAAGTCCATACTCCACAATTCTTCAAGCATGTTGGTGGAGAGGAAGGTGTGCCTGATTCTGGAGAATGGGTCTACATCCGTGGAGAAAAGAGTTACTGGAACAGAAGAAAACACGGAAACTGGGACGGTTTGACGCCATTATGGTAGTTAGTTTACATTAGATTCATTGCACGCACATAAGAAGAAGTAAAATGCTGTATTAGTGAAAAAATCGAGTTTGAGCGTATTGGACTATAGCTGGAAAGAAGAAATCTAGAAATATTGCAAAAAATGAAGAAATCTCCAAATTTCAAAGATTCCATTTGCGCTACTTAACAGCATAGCAACTGCTAACTTGACACTAAGTCAATTTATTGATCAACCAAAACAACCCAATGTGGCAAAAAAAACCACCATACAACAGATATACACTGAAACGTTCTGCTGTTTGAGATCAAATCAACAAAAAATCGATGGTGCATCGATTTCATCTCAAACATTTGATTGTCAAACATTTGGATGCCAAACGCGCAAGCATTAGTGCCAGCTAGTGACCAGGGCTTATTTGTGGGAGAAAAGAGACGGAGGCTTTCGTGGTGTTCCTGAATAATTTTCTGAAGTGTAGCAGGGTATTTTTTGATGTGCACTGACATTGAAGAGGTGTAGCGTCGGGGAGAACTTTGGGGGTGACAAAAAGAGCTAGTTTCAACGCTTGTCTCCTAATGAAGATCTGCCCCCAAAACCCAATTGCATGGCCAGAAAGATTGAATCGTAATTACACCGCCAAACCTTAATTCGATGGCGTCTCCTCCTCTGAGCCACTACTTGATGCATGCAATTTCTGCTAATGCAGCCTCGTGCGTCTTGGCCACTTTGGGAAAGACAGCCAAGGGCCATCCAAAACACGTCTGGAGGCCTCAAACCCCCGATTTGGGGCCACAGCCATCCCTCTACGGTCCACACGCACCCGGTCCTGGCTTTGGACGCACTCTCTAGCACCAGTGCCCCGTTTTGAACCGGGTCTGAGGTCCAGACCTCCATCTTTGCCGACCGTTGCCTGCATGCATGCACCCCTCGCACCTGCCGAAAACGGCAAAATGTCCACACCGCAGCTTCCATACTCCGTGACATGCTTCTTTACCGCATTCTACCCATTTCATAACACTGCCCGAATCCACCCACATATCTACTTCCGGAGCAGCTGCTGATGTGCATCATCTAATCGCCACTTCTTCTTTTCTTCTTTTCCCACTAGCTGTTGTTCTTCTTCTTCCTTCTCGTCCACTTGCACTGCCAGTTCCGCCTGTTTGTCTGTCTGTCTGTCTGTGTCTGTTGTGTGCTGTTGAGAATTGACTGTTCTGCAATCCCTGTCTGCCGTCCAGTCTCTGTCTGATTCCACTACTCCAGGCCCTGTTTCTGCGTGCACTTTCTACTGTTCATCCCTTGCAATAGACGCCCAGCCTGAGGCCCTGCCACCCGTGTTGTCTGTTCGCTGCAAAAGCACCTCAATTGGCCCCCGCCGTCTGACGCTGCACTACCGATCCCATCTTGTGCCCGCTGACTACACCGTTGTTTGCAACACAAGCAGTGAACATTATAAGGGACGCCCTATCCGTTGAGCAAACCATAGCTGATCTCCAAAGTAGATCGCTTCATAGTGCAACTCCCGTCCCGTCACCCCTGGCTACCAGCTGAGAAAAGCCCTCTGCGCTTCTTCCTCCCTCGCTGCACCCCCTCGTCGTCCTCCAGTCTCAGCCTCACACTTCGCGTTGATCTGCATCACGACCTGCAAACATTTTCGAAAACAACAGACGTGATCCAGTAAGTGCTGATCCAGAAAACACCCGCTGCCAGCAATAGATCCCACCACCACAGCCACCACCACCGCAAGGCATAGACCCCAAGTTACCGCCCACACTATCTTCTCCCCAGTTTAACCCACACATTCCCTCCCCACCATGACATCCAAAATGGCCAGCTTCTTCAGCAGGTCCCCCAAAAACCACGCCTACGACGACGTCGCCGACATCTCCCAGTCCATGGAAAACGTGTCCATCACCTCCAACATGATGGACGTCGACTCCTCGTACCGTGGCTCCGACTCACAGCCCCCTCGTACGCCCCAGCACCAGCTGACCGCCAACGTGCTCAACAAGGAGAACATCACCCCCTTCAGCTCCCCCACCAAGTCCATCCTCCACAACTCGCCCCAGGGCTACGCCCTTCCTGCCCGGTTTCCCTACGGCCAGCAGCTTCCCCAGGGCCAGAACCCACCACAGCCCCAAGCCCCCTCCACTCCAGCCCAGGCCCAGCTCCACCAGAACATCACACAATTGCAGCCGCCCAACCAGAAAAAGCTCCTGAAGGAAGAGTTCTACAAGAAGGCCAATTCGCCCAAGACCAAGCGCTTGGCCTCGGTGGCCCAGTTGTACTTCTTGGACTACTACTGCGAGATGTTCGACTACGTGATTTCCCGCCGTGAAAGGACTAGAATGGTAGAAAACAAGCTCTTGAGCGACCCCAACTTCAACGCTAATCCCCAGCGCCAGCAGTTGGAGTGGAAAAACTACATTGGCCGGGAACGGGCGTTGTTGCGCAAACGGCGCTTGAAGCCCAAGCACAAGGACTTCGAAATGATCACCCAGGTGGGCCAGGGTGGTTATGGCCAGGTCTTCTTGGCCCGTAAGAAGGACACCAAGGAAATCTGTGCCCTCAAGGTGTTGAACAAGAAGTTGTTGGTTAAGTTAGACGAGACCCGTCATGTATTGACGGAGCGTGACATTTTGACCAATACCCGCAGTGAATGGCTTGTTAAGTTGTTGTACGCTTTCCAGGACCCCGAAAAGGTGTTCTTGGCTATGGAGTTCGTCCCTGGAGGTGACTTCCGGACCTTACTCAACAACACCGGATACCTCATTCCCCCTCATGCCAGATTCTACATCAGTGAAATGTTCTGCGCCGTGAACTCTTTGCATGAATTGGGCTTTACCCACCGTGATCTCAAACCCGAAAACTTCTTGATCGACTCCAAGGGCCACATCAAATTGACCGATTTTGGTTTAGCAGCTGGAACTGTGTCCAATGATAGAATCGAGCTGATGCGTCTCAAGTTGAAGAGCTTGGAGGACCTTGACAGTTACGAGGTGCCTTCCAGATTGATGCTTGAACGTCAAAAAATCTTTAAGCAATCACAAGGCCATCACAATCTCGCCAATTCCATCGTTGGTTCTCCAGATTACATGGCCTTGGAGGTATTGGAGGGCAAGAGCTACGACTACACCATTGACTACTGGTCGTTGGGATGCATGCTTTTTGAAGCATTATGTGGTTACCCACCATTCTCTGGTTCCAAGCAGGACGAGACCTACTACAACTTGAAGCACTGGAAGTCTTGTTTGAGACGCCCTCAAACGAAAGATGGACGGTTCGTCTTCAGTGATCGTACTTGGAATTTGATCATCAAATTAATTGCCCTGCCTTCGACACGTCTTCGTAACTTCAAACAACTTCAGCAAATGCCTTATTTCAAGGACATTGATGACTGGGAGAACTTACGTACCAAGACACCTCCTTTCACTCCACAGTTGGATAACGAAGAGGACGCTGGTTACTTCGATGACTTCGAAGATGAGGAAATGATGATGAAATATAAGGACGTTTTTGCAAGACAAGAACACAACGAGCAGTTATTGGAGAAATCAAGCTCCAAGAACAAGGCCATGGGTCAGAATAATTTCATTGGATTCACCTTCAAGCATAAGCTGAATCCCAACAACAAGTTTGCCAATGGTGAAGTTAATTTGTTGAACATTGGAGGAGGAAATGACAGAAACAGGTTGGACCCATTGGCAACATTGTATTAGATGCATTTTTTCTATAGTATTGATTGAATGGGGTTGCATTGTATTTGTTCGTATTAGGTGCTAAGGTTTCAGAGTAGTCGTAGTGGAGGTAATGATAGTTTATAGAAATGGGATAAGTTAAATTGAGAGTTCTGACCTCTGGGAAGCGTTGCTTTATGAGAAGGACAATGTTGGTAGAACTGTAATTTTGAGCGAGTCATGAGGAATTGTGACGAAACTATATCAGAATAGTCTTTAATGATTGAAGCAAAGCCATTATGAATGTATGTAAATTTATGAAAAGATTAACGAGCTTAGAACTTTCACAGGAGAACAACAAAGCAGTGATGGCACACAATTTAAAGATCAATGTTTCGACTACAAGAAATCATCAAGTTCATATGAAACACTATTTTGACAATTTAAGCAAAAAAGATCTTCTAATGTCATATTCTAATTACGCCTGTATCAATATCCTTTCTACTTAGCAGGCCAAAGGATGATTTCTTCCACCAATTCTACATTAATTCCTTTTTCAAAGATGCTATTACATTCTGTGATCATTCTAAGTATACACTGACTCAGGCCCATTTAGGCCCTCCACACATAATCCGTTTCAACCTTCTTCTGCACATACTTGCGCTGGTACTTGCGGTGGATCTCTTCACATTCACCTACACTTTGGGAGATGGCGTCAAAAACCTGTTCTTCCGAGAAATCTCCCTGACTTTCAAGCAACAACAACTTCTCGGCCTTGCCGTCCTCGATACTGAAACAGACCACATGATGCGAGTCACTTTCCGTCAACTGCTTCCATGTAGGGTTCTTGATGAGCTTGTCTTGGATGATGCAGAAGGAAAGGGCAGCGAACGAGAACTTCAATGCAATGTTGGCGTCAATCAACGCATAGTAGGCACAATTTATCGCAGCACTGAGCTCGTTGTTGGTGTACACATTGGTCTTGCCTTCGTTGGAGAGAAACTGTACCACTATTTGGATGAGTTGGCGGGGATACTTGTATCTGATGATGATGCTTTGCAACAAGGACCGGAGTTTGTCCTCAAGAAGCTTTTCTCTTGTAGTTCCCGAGCCTTTGGATGGTCTGATGACTACTTCCAAACAGGCCTGATTGGGGAGTTCTTGTCTGGATTTGGGCTCGCTGGGCCCGTTTATGGACACAAGCACACGAGTAGTGTCCGTGGATAGTTGTGAAGATCCGTCGGACCTGCTGAGAACACCGGTTTCGACTTGGTGGGACATGATGAAGGGTTGGATAAGTAGAAGTGAAAAAGCTGGATGTTAGGGCACGTGACAGAACATGGACTGCACACAAGCGAGATGAGCCCATATGCAAGACTAGAGAAACGTATAGATGGTCACAAAGGAAGTGAATAGAAGGATTAGAGGTAATGTTGATTAGCAGGATATTGTAATTGGTCTTGAAGTGTATTTCTACGTATTTTACAGGCGAAATTGTTATTGTATTTAAATTTTAACGCAAAAAGACTGCGAGTGTCTCTCTGCTAAGAATTTGAGAAAGAAGAGAAGTGGAGGGTAAATTGAAGTATTAATACGTTCTATTCTGCTGTAGTTCAGTATAGTTTCCTGGCAGTGCCTTGGAAAGAGTCCTAAACTGTGTTTCAGTCATTATCTTGAAAGTGACAAGTCACGTGACATACATTAAACAAGCGTTCCGTACTATTTACAAATAGTAATGGAAGACTACGCCAAAGACCTAGCTGATGACTTTGACAGCTCAGACGCATCGAATGACGAATTAGAAATAGAACAAGAAGATATCCAACAACTTTCCCCGTCAAATACGCCCAAGAATGACGTCTCTTTCGAAGAAAGACTCAAGCACCTTCTCGAAACATCACTCCTCGATTCCAGACTCCAAGCCATTCTAGAAGGTTCAGGAAGCGAAAATGTCCAAGATTTTCATTCTTTTTCTCGAGTGTATCCGCTTATTCCCGAATTGAAGGAACGAATTGCCAAATATACCGATGAACATGAGTCGGACTATGCAGAGCTTCTTTCCTTTGTCAATGAAGAGAACCAGAGTGAAGAGTACAAATTTCTATTGGCTGCGAACGAAATATCAACCTTGATCAACCAGGATATTGAAATTTTCCATACCTTGGTGAAAATTCAGTACAAAGTGGTGTTTCCAGAGTTGGAGTCTTTGGTGATGAACCCCATCGATTATGCTCGTGTTATCAATATTATCAGGCAAGATTTGATCAATATCAAGCAGTACGAGAACGATATCAAGCCTATTATCTCCAACGAGAAAGTCTTGGTGGTTATTATGGCCGCAATCCAACAAGTAAAGAAACAATTCACTCTTGATGAGAACGACATGGGCAAAATATTGACCTGCTGTACCATTCTAATGGAACTTGACGAAGTGTTGAGTGAATTGTCAAATTTTATGACTAAAAAATTGGCCAAGTTTGCTCCCAATATCAGTGCCATAGTTGGACCAATCGCTACTTCACAACTCTTGATCGCAACCGGTTCTCTTAAACAGCTAGCACTTACGCCCTCGTGCAATCTCGCATCTCTAGGAGTTAGAGACCTATCCTCCCGATCCAAGACCAAGTTTAGATACAGACAAGCTGGATACTTGTATCATAGTGATTTGGTGAGGTCTCTTCCAGAGGATGTCGTGAGGCAAGCATTACGAATTATTAGTGGAAAAGTGATTCTAGCTGCCAGAATGGACCTTTCCAACTCTTATCCCGATGGAAGTACTGGAAGAGCATATTTGGAGGATATTAATATTAAAATTGACAAGCTTTTGGCACCTCCCGACCAACAACCAGAAAAGGCCTTGCCTGTACCGAAGGAGCAAAAATCCAAGAAAAGAGGAGGTAAGCGTGCTAGAAAATTGAAGGAAAGAACACAGATGTCGGATTTGAGGAGGGCTCAGAATAAAATGGAGTTTGGAAAGGAAGAAGACACTGTTATGGACGCTTTTGGCGAGGAAATTGGTCTCGGTATGAGCAGAAGTGGAGACGGTAGAATTGGACAGATCAAGATTAATAAAAATACTAGTGCCCGTATGTCAAAGGCAATGGCAAACAGATTACAGAAACAGGGCCAGAAGCAAAATCAGCATGCTCTTGATGATTTTGATGCAATTTTGCTCCCTAAAGTGGCTGATCCTGAACAGAAAAAAGTGGCCAAGGATAAGTGGTTTTCGGGTATGTTAAAACGGAAGCCAGAGGAGAATATTGAGTTGAGTGATTCGAAAAGAAGTAAGACTGAAACGAATGGCGAATAAGTTAGAAAAAGATAAGAAGAAACGAAGTTTAAAACAGAAGCGAAGTGATAATAAAGTCAGGTAATGATAATGATCTATCAAATTACAATCAGGAGAATGTGAGGGATTCAAAGTGACCATTACCAGAAGGACCATAAGGACAGCTGTCCTTAGTTCGAGTCTTAGAAATAGAAAAACTAGACAACTCGGAACTTCCACAACTTCAAAGCATCGGCCAGGTTGCATTATTCTAGCGATAACTTGATACAGTCAATACAACTGACTCCAATCGAAATACTTTTGGCCAAAGGAATTCTTTGACTTGCTAAATATACTATACTGATGCAGTCACAATACTGGACAGGTAATATCAACCTAAGGGCAAATATCAACCTGAGGGCAAATTATCAGAAATACCACAGGATAATAGAAGAACACGTTATATACAAGAAATCTGTAATTCTGCTCTTATTTTCTCATTGGATGATGTGTTCTCAGTATTACCTATTTCACATCTAATTGAATTTGTAGTACCAATTGGCTCAAATGGCGCAAACTTGCACCAATTGAATTATATGACTAAGAGCAACCCAGGCCTTATCGTAGTCATTATCTTATCATTATATCCCTATCATAATCTACCTTTTGCTCATCCTTACTTGTACAATTAGTCACTTTATTAGTCACACGCAGTAACTCCACATGGCAAAAGCAAGCCCCAAAAAATTGCAGAGGCTCAGGACAGCGTGTAAGTGCCCCAATTGTTGTAATGGTGGCTGTAGACGAACTGTAAACGGCAATGGGAGTCATTGACACCACCAGGACCCCACAAGGGCCCACCCCATGTTTGCTTACGTAAGCGCTCTACATGAGTCAAATTTTTTACCAAACTTTTTCACCTTATATGCTATTGAAAAGGCTACCGTTTCGAGGAATATCTTCACTTTTTCGTCCGTGTATCAAAGTTCGGTATAGAATGAGCAATCCAGAACACCCAGCAAAGCCCGTTGAGGCTGCTGCTGCCGTAACCGGCGCCCCAGATGCCGCCACAGGAGCACCAGCTCCAGAAGTCACCAAGGTGAAAACCGCCAAAGAATTGGAGAAAGAACGTAAGAAGGCGGAAAAGTTGGCCAAATTTAACGCCAAGAAGGCTGCCCAGGCCGACAAGGCCAGCAGCTCGCAACCCAAGAAGCCCAAGAAGGAAAAGAAGGTTGCTGAAGCCGTGCCAGAATGGATCGATGAGACCAAGCCAGGAGACAAGAAGATCTTGGTGTCTTTGGAGGACCCAGCCTTCAAGGCCTATAGCCCTAAGAACGTCGAGAGCTCGTGGTACAGCTGGTGGGACGCCCAGGGTTTCTTCAAGCCTGAATTGACCAAGGACGGCAAGATCAAGCCAGAAGGTGTGTTCTCCATTCCAGCTCCTCCTCCCAACGTTACTGGTGCCTTGCACATTGGACATGCGTTGACCATCGCCATCCAGGACGCATTGATCAGATACAACAGAATGAAGGGCAAGACTACCTTGTTTGTGCCTGGTTTCGACCATGCCGGTATTGCTACCCAGTCCGTTGTGGAGAAGCAGGTCTGGGCTAAGGAAAAGAAGACCAGACACGATTTCGGCCGTGAAAAGTTCGTGGAGAAGGTGTGGGAATGGAAGGAGGAGTACCACAACAGAATCAAGGGCCAGGTTAAGAAGTTGGGTGCTTCCTACGACTGGAGCAGAGAGGCCTTCACCTTGTCGGATGACTACACCAAGGCGGTTGTCGAGAACTTCGTGCGTTTGCACGAAGACGGCACCATCTACAGGGCTTCCCGTTTGGTCAACTGGTCTGTCAAGTTGAACACTGCCATTTCCAACTTGGAGGTCGACAACAAGGACATCAAGGGCAGAACTTTGTTAGACGTTCCTGGCTACGACAAGAAGGTCGAGTTCGGTGTGTTGACGTCGTTCTCTTACCCTGTTGAAGGTTCTGACGAGAAGTTGACCGTGGCTACCACCAGACCAGAGACCATTTTTGGTGACACCGGTGTGGCCGTCCACCCCGAAGACCCTCGTTACAAGCACTTGCACGGCAAGTACGTCTTGCACCCCTTCTTGGACAGAAAATTACCCATTGTCACCGACTCTGAGGCCGTTGACATGGAGTTCGGAACTGGTGCGGTCAAAATCACCCCTGGTCATGACCAGAACGATAACGCCACCGGTAAGAGAAATAACTTGGAAATCATCAACATCTACACCGACGACGGTTTGTTGAACGAGGAATGTGGTGCCGATTGGAAGGGTATGAAGCGTTTTGATGCCAGAGTCAAGGTGATCGAGCAATTGAAGGAGAAGGGTCTTTTCGTCGACCAAAAGGACAACGAAATGGCCATTCCAGTCTGCTCTCGTTCGGGAGACATCATCGAGCCATTGTTGAAGCCCCAATGGTGGGTCAAGCAAGAGGATATGGCCAAGAAGGCCATCGAGGTTGTCAAGAATGGCGACATCAAGATCATTCCAAAGACCTCCGAGTCCGAGTACTTCCACTGGCTCGAAAACATCCAGGACTGGTGTATTTCCAGACAATTATGGTGGGGTCACCGTTGTCCAGTCTACTTTGTCAAGCTTGAAGGTGTCCAGGAGCACGACCAGTTGAACAACGACTACTGGGTTGCCGGTAGAACTGCCGAAGAGGCCCAGGCCAAGGCCGAGGCCAAGTTCCCTAATGCTAAGTTCGTTCTCGAGCAAGATGAAGACGTCTTGGACACCTGGTTCTCTTCAGCATTGTGGCCAATCGCTACTTTGGGATGGCCCGACAAGAACGCCAAGGACCTCGAGTTGTTCGGACCTTTCTCGTTGTTGGAAACCGGATGGGATATCTTGTTCTTCTGGGTCACCAGAATGATTCTTTTGGGCGTGAAGCACACCAACCAGGTTCCTTTCAAGGAAGTGTTCTGCCACTCGTTGGTCCGTGACGCTCAGGGCCGTAAGATGTCGAAGTCTTTGGGTAACGTGGTGGACCCATTGGATGTGATTGCCGGTATTCCTTTGCAGGGCTTGCACGACAAGTTGAAGGTGGGTAACTTGGACCCACGTGAGTTGGTCAAGGCCATTGACGGCCAGAAGCAGTCGTACCCTAACGGTATTCCCGAATGTGGATCCGATGCATTGCGTTTCGCCTTGTGTGCCTACAGTACCGGTGGTCGTGACATCAACTTGGATATCTTGAGAGTCGAAGGTTACCGTAAATTCTGTAACAAGATTTACCAGGCCACCAAGTTCGTGTTGGGTAGATTGGGCGAGGACTACAAGCCTCCTAAGAGCGCTTCCAAGTCCGGAAACGAGTCGTTGGTTGAAAAGTGGATTTTGCACAAGTTGACCCACGCTTCCAAGAACGCTGCTGCTGGCTTGGATTCTCGTGACTTTGGCGAGTCCACCAACCACATCTACAACTTCTGGTACGAATTGTGTGACGTCTACATCGAGAACTCCAAGTCCTTGATCCAGGACGGTACTCCAGAACAACAGCAGAGTGCCAAGGACACCTTGTACACCTGTATCGACGGAGCCTTGAAGATGATCCACCCATACATGCCTTTCGTTACCGAGGAAATGTGGCAGCGTTTGCCCCGCCGTGAAGGAGACTCTACTCCTTCTATCGTGGTGGCCCGTTATCCCGAGTATGTTGCCGAATTCGACGACGCTGAGGCCCTTTCTGCCTACGAGTTGGTCTTGGAAATCACCAAGGGTGCTCGTTCGTTGTTGGCCCAATACAACATCCTCAAGAACGGCCAGGTCTACGTCGAATCCGGAGCCCAGAACGTGTTTGACATTGCCTCTGCTCAACAGGACTCTATTGTTTCGTTGATTAAGGGTGTTGACAAGATCACCGTCGTTAAGGAGGCCGGCGAGGTTCCTTCCGGATGTGCTCTTCAGTCCATCACGCCCGAATGTACCGTCCACGTGTTGGTCAAGGGTCAAATCGACTTGGACGCCGAAATCGCCAAGGTGCAGAAGAAGTTGATTGCTGCCCGTGAATTTGCCGACAAGACCAAGGAGGGTATCTCCAAGTTTACCGACAAGACCAACGAGGGTGCCAAGGAGAGTGCTTACAAGCGTTTGGAGAAGTTCACTGCCGAAATCGAGGGTTACGAACAGACCATCGGCATCTTGGAGAAGTTGAAGCTTTAAGCGTGAATGAGAGCTTAAGCGCGGGAACGAGCCCATTCGTGCCCCATTTAGACGTCGTTTATGTTGTAGCAGCCTCCTAGGGTGCTAGATATTGTTAATGTATATATAACTCGAGCATGTTCCCACCCCTGCAAACGGGACGAACTAAAGTAGCGCAAGTAAACGTAGAAGCCAATGTAGGCAAGTCTGGCTTGACGTCGGGCCAACGGCTTTCTTATCTTGAAATTGACGAGTTTAATCTACCACTGTCAATTTCACTGGTGTTAGTTACCCTGGCGAAGTATTACTTTATTGGGCCCGCCACACCAGGCCCTTTTCACGTCTAAAGGCCCGAGGGACAAATGACAGAGCTAGGGCAAGCTTGTCTACGGCGGAGTTGTGCATTTATGCAGACGTGGAGAATTATTGTGCTTACTGTTGGCTCCATCATGGAAATTGACCTACGGAATGTAGAAAATGCGTGGTATTGTGGGGATCCCCGGACGAACACAAAGTATTGGAACGGGAAGAAGACCGAGAAGAAGCCGCAGAGGCCAACGCAAGAAGCGGGTGACAAGCCACATTCTTACGTTTATTTCTAAGTCTACAGTCTATTCATTCTGGAGGCTTATTCTCCACTCATCGGATGATGCGAAGGCGAAGCCGATGTCATGGAATGTTCTATTCCACATGCGGCGCACCGGTTCCTGAGCTTGATACGTTCCTCTACTTGTGAAATGGATTGTGGCCCCGTTAGTGTAATATTATTGTGAAATAGTCGATTCTTCTGCCTCGAGACAAGAGAGTCGATAGTCAAGGCCTCAAACGAGGCCCTTTCTCGGGATTTTTGGTGTCCTCGGTGGCATGCACTGCCCTGATTCGCCCCCGCTTTTACACCGTCCTAATTGAAGTGGATCCTGGCCAATAATGCCATCTGTTGTGAAGTTCCCGTTAGCACAGGCGCACTTACACTTATACGGAACATGCATGGACGTGCATGCGGGAGTCGCGTGTCCACACGTCAACATGCAGCGAACAATGTTTTTAGTGGTCAAAGACACAGCAGAAACGCCACCAAAAAGCCCTCTTTTTGGCGGGAAAAAGCATCAGGCGAAGCCGTGCCCGATGTAGGCGGTCATGTGCATGTCAAAACCGGCCAAGAGTCCACCAGCAGTCCCATTTGTATCAGTTTCTGACACATTCATCTTAAGCCCCAAAGTTTATCTTGCAGTCTAATGCAGGACCAGCTTCCAACGGTGCGAGCCCTGGCCGACGTTGATGCACTCTGCATGCCCCACCAAACTCGTCCACAGTCACCACTCTCCCCACCTGGCTGCACTATAAAAGGACACGGTTTTCCCCCTTTTCTCTCCATACTCTCTACTTTCTTCTTACATACAAAATGGGTTTCGACGATCTCTTAAAGCAAGGCCAATCCTTCCTCCAGGAACAACAAGGCGGCAACACCAAGGACGGCAACAAGGTTGACTACTCCCAATACTCCAAGGACGCCGAGACCGTGTACAACGAGTTCTCCAACGGTAAGGAGGGCTCCTTCATGGAGAAGGCCCAAAGCGCCTACAGCGAGATCCAGAAGAACCACCAGGGTGAGTCCAAGTCTAGCGACTCCAAGTCCGACGACAAGAAGGAGGACTCCAAGGAGTAAGCGTCCATATGAATATAGTTATAGCAATAGAGACGCAATGAATGGATGTCAATAGACATGCAACGAACAGATGTAGGTGGGGGTGAATGACCTGAGCACTTGATTTGGAGATGGTGTGTCCAAGAAGGGCCATTATTATGCCGTTAACTTCAATAAGGGCCGCAGTGGTTGGTTGTGTTGACAATGATGAAGTGGCACAATCTTCAGTGCTGGTGTCAATATCGATGGAGAAAAACATAGATAAGGGGCTACGCGTTGTCAACTCTACAAATAAGAGCCAGGTGTTTCTAATGCTAGTAGATAGGACTGTTGAGTGGGTGTTTTGGCCGTCTTGAAAAATTGGGTCAGAAATGAATGATTTGATAACAAAGCTGCAACATGACGTGGAACCGATGGAAAAGATACGGACAGAATCAGAAATAGGTATCAGATTGAATTGATATAGAACCCACTAACATAGCATAGTATTAGATCTCCTCTTTTATTATCGACAGAACCAGATCTTAACATTTTAGACTGAATTGATATGAGGGCTCTGATAACTGCTTCATAATCTTTTACAGTAGTTCGAATTGAAATTGGACTGAATTGAGACAGAGCATCTGGAATTGACTTTGATCTGTTAGTTAATTTTGGCTGGACCAACTTGAGGTCAGCATGCTTGAGAAGATCAGTTTGAACTGTCTACAGCGAAATGAGTTGATCTACATGGATATTAACTACGCTGATACATTGAGATTAACAAGTGACATGAGGTTGAATTACATGATATATGATATGAACTGCATTGACAGTATTAACTAGGTAGTTGAATTGACGGGGCTGAATTAATTTACCGAACGCAATTCTTTCATCACCTGGTCGTATATTTCAGGATACCATCTCTTGGCCACGTCGTGATGCGATTTTATCCGGTTTCGGAAGACCGCATGTCCTACCGGATCCTTAGACACATCAGGTTGGTACTGGAACCCCACGTCCACAGCCCAGTCTCTTATTTTTGCATCCCGTTCGTCTTTTAAGGCCACCACTTCGAGTGGAATGTGCTCTAAACTAGACTTGTGGCTGTCCAAATCGATGGTCAGGAAGAAGGGCACGGAGATTCTGGTTCCAGTGCCTGGTTTGGGCGTAAGAACCCGGTGAATCGTGGCCTTGCACACTCCTTGAGTAATAGCCTCCAAGGTCTGTCCAGCATTGACCACCAACGTCTTGGGAATATTGGGCACCGTGATCCACTGGCCCTGGAAGTTCTGGACCTGGAGCGAGTCCTGGTGGTCTGTTGCCTGGTAAATGTACGTCAACAAGTCGGAATCACGATGTGGACCCACGCCTTGGTTGGTGGAGGAAGTGTCGTTCAAAGTGGCCGATTTGACTCCCGTCAACTCGGCCGAGTCGGGGTATGCAATGAGTTTCATCTTGCACTGCTGATTAGGCTTGAAGTAGCCGTCCAAGGCGCCCTTTTCAACGCCAATAGACTCCATTACCAACTCCCTGAAAATAGTACTCAAGCGAGTCATACGGTCAATGTAGTCCTCCACCACGGGCCGAAAATTGGGAATAGCAGCGGGATCTGGCCACAAGTTGGGTCCTTCGATGTTCTTGTAGTAGGGCTCGCCGTCCTTTGGTGCTGGCAACTCGGTGGCCAAGTCGATTTGCTCCCTCCAGTCAGTATGAGAAGCTGTCACCTCATTGGCGAGTCTGGTATAGCCCAAGAAATGGCGACTGTGGATCATTTCACATTGGAGCTTGACCTCAGCAGGCAAGGCAAAGAAGTCCAACGCCTGCTGTTTGATTCCGTTCAAGGTGTGGTCAGTAGGACCAAATGATTCGTAGTTCTTGAGAAGAAGAAAACCGACGTTGATGATGGCATGGCGGAGATTCTGGAGGAATTGGGGCTTGGTTTGGGGATCAAACGCAAGTTCCAAGTCGATGATGGGGATTTCAGTAAAAGACATGAGTAATTGGCTGAATAAAGAGAATGGAAAGTGAGTTCTGGGGTAATTGGTTAATATTAGTCATGTGATGAGCCACAGTTCGGAGTTTATTACAAATGAGTAGTGGAAGCGATTTGGCTCGGAATTGGGCAACTATGGATATTGAAAGCTTCAGAGCATCTAAATGCTTGGTTTGCAGTGTGTTTCAGACCAGCTAGAAAGGTGGAAATGATCGAAAGCAGAGCTCGGAGTATAATATGTGGAGAATGAAAATTACGCTGAAAGAAGAAGGATTACATGTATGGGCGTGGTGCAGAAAAACGTTAGAACAACAGGGATATGATTCAAGAGATATTTGAGACTTAGAACAACAGTTTAGACTAGTTTTAGAGAGCTGGAGAGTTTTGATCTAATTTATTCAATTAGGCACATCGAGTCAGTTGGGATTAATTGTTCGTGAAATTTTGGGGAGATTGCACCCCAAAATTATAGAGAAAGAACTTGACACTTTGGAAATGTTAGCTTTGGATCTAGATGTGTCCGCTTGCACTTTTACGGTTGGAATCTGAAGGTAGCTACTGGTGGAATAGATTTTGCACCCAGTCACGTGCTATCATTACAATTTAATGAAATAACTAAACTGCAGACCTTCAGAGAAGGAAAACGAATCAAAGAAAGTATGGAGATCGTACTAAAGCCAAAAAGAATGTCCCAGAGCTAAAATAAATATTAATTTCCCCAAAAACATGCTTCTTAGTGGGCCGTGTATTTTTCATGAAGTTTATCTCGAAAGTTCCACTAAATTTACCAGGATCGACTTCGATTGACTCCAAATGCGGTAAACACACTCAACACGCATATAAAGCACCCACCACTTCATGGATCTACCACAGTTCAAGTGGACTCGAAATAGCTCCATCTATTTAAAACCAACTTCTATCCTCGCTATCTCGGCACCCAATAATTACACTAAGCCGATCTTCTCCACTAAAATACTTAATTCCTCTCACTGATTTCGCACTAATTTCGCACTTCCACCGCCAACTCGCCCTAAAGGCCCGCATTACTAGAAGATACTTATCTCACCAGAACTTCAGCGTCTCCTCGATTATTTGCTGCAAAAACCTTCCCACATAACGTCATGCTCTTCTGGTTCCCCGCAACTACTCCAAAACTATAAATCCACTTCATTTCCCCCCTTGTTTGGCCTCCTTTACTCTCCCCCTTTTCTTCCATGGCAGCAAAGTCGCACCCCCAATTTTCTGTCCCAGCGACGCTCTAGCGACGCGCCGTGCCCACGTCGCCACTGAAAAAAACTCCCAATAATTTCCCAACTCCAACTAACGTTCGTCTACCGCCATGTCCGACATTGTCAACAACCCTTCGGTGGCGACCGCAGAGTTGCTTGTGCCCAAGACATTCCTCCTAAGACCTTATGTGTGGCCTTTCACCATCATTTACCCCATTTTTGCCGAGATCTACTTCAACAGATACGACACGTACATCGGCGGCTCGGAGTGGACCTTTGTCTACCTCATGGCCATCTGTTCCGTCAACTTGTTGTTCTGGTTGATGCCCCACTGGAACATCGACATCAACGCCCGTTTCAACTACTCTCCCGTGTCGTCCATTCCCCAGGCTACTCACATCAAGATCACTCCTGCCCCCAACTGCGGTGTGGGTCTGATATGCAAGATCAACAGAGAGACCTTCCACGATGGCGAGAAGCAGACCAACTTCTTGTTCCACAAGAGAAAGCACTTGTTCGAGCCCGAAACCGGCAAGTTCTCGCCCCCTGAATTCACCTTTGACTCCAACCCTCTTCTCAGCACCTTCCAGAACTCCAAGGGGTTGAGTGGCGATTTGGAAAAGGACACCAGAAACTATGGTGAAAACAAGTTCGATATTCCTGTTCCTACTATTTTGGAGTTGTTCAAGGAACACGCCGTTGCGCCCTTCTTTGTCTTCCAGATCTTCTCCGTGGCCCTTTGGTGTATGGATGAACAATGGTACTTCTCCTTGTTCTCGCTCTTTTCCACCGTGTCGTTCGAAATGATGTCCGTCTTCCAAAGAAGAACCACCATGTCTGAGTTCCAGAGCATGGGTATTCAGCCTTACCTGATTTATGTCCACAGAGACGGAAAGTGGAAGCAATTGCAAACTACCGAATTATTGCCCGGAGACTTGGTTTCTGTCACCAGAACTCAGGAAGAATATGCCTTGCCATGTGATTTGCTCTTGGTCGACGGTTCCGCTATTGTCAATGAAGCCATGTTATCCGGTGAGTCTACTCCCTTGCTCAAGGAGTCCATTAAGTTGAGACCTGGCCACGAGCACTTGCTGCCTGATGGACTCGACAAGAACTCCATTTTGCACGGTGGTACTATGGCTTTGCAAGTCACTAAGCCTGAAAACCCAATTGTTGCTCCTGCTCCCGACAATGGTGCCTTGGCCATCGTAGCCAAGACCGGTTTTGAAACCTCCCAGGGTTCTTTGGTCCGTATGATGATTTTCTCCAGTGAAAGAGTCGATGTCGGAAACAAGGAAGCTTTTTTCTTTATTTTGTTTTTGTTGGTTTTCGCAATTGCTGCCTCCTGGTACGTGTGGGTTGAAGGTACCAAGATGGGTAGAATCCAATCCAAATTGATCTTGGATTGTATCATTGTTATTACTTCCGTTGTTCCTCCTGAATTGCCCATGGAATTAACCATGGCCGTCAATGCCTCCATTTCTTCCTTGCAGAAATACTTTATTTTCTGTACCGAGCCTTTCAGAATTCCATTGGCTGGTAGAATTGATGTTTGCTGTTTCGACAAGACTGGTACCTTGACTGCCGAAGATTTAGTATTTGAAGGATTGGCAGGATTCCAAAAGGATGACATCAGCCACTTGTACGCTTGCGACGAAGCTCCAGAAACTACTTCCTACGTCTTGGGTTCTGCCCATGCTTTGGTTAAATTGGACGACGGTGAGGTTGTTGGTGACCCAATGGAGCAAGCCACTTTGAAGGCTGCCCAATGGAATGTTGGCTCCAAGGACTCCGTCGAAAGAACTGTTGCTGGTGGAAAGACTGAAAAGATCAAGATCTTGCGTCGTTTCCAATTCTCGTCTTCTTTGAAGAGATCTTCTTCTATCTCCTCCGTTAGTACCATTCCAGGTAAGAACTTTGTTTCTGCTAAGGGTGCCCCTGAAACTATACGTAAAATGATTGTTGATGCTCCTGAAAACTACGAAGAGATTTACAAGTCCTTCACCAAGGCTGGTTCCCGTGTCTTGGCTTTGGCCTACAAGTACTTGGATTCGGGTGTCAATGTTAATAAGGTTGAAAGAGAACAAATTGAGTCCAAGTTGCACTTTGCTGGTTTTATTGTTTTCCACTGTCCATTGAAATCTGATGCTGTTGAGACTATCAAGATGTTGAACGAATCATCCCATCGTTGTGTTATGATTACCGGTGACAATCCATTAACTGCTTGTCATGTTGCCAAGGAAGTTGTTATCACTACCAAGGACGTTTTGATTTTGGATGCTCCTGAAGATCACCATACTGTTTCTGAAGAACAAAACTTGGTTTGGAGAAATGTGAATGAATCTGTTGTTATCCCCTTCAAGTCTTCTGACAGCATCAACACCGAATTGTTCAAGAAGCACGACATTTGTATTACTGGCTACGCATTGAACCACTTGAGTGAGCATCACCAAATTTTGGACTTGTTAAAGCACACTTGGGTTTACGCTAGAGTTTCTCCTGCTCAAAAAGAATTTATCTTGACTTCCTTAAAGGATGCTGGTTACAACACTTTGATGTGTGGTGATGGTACCAACGATGTTGGTGCCTTGAAGCAAGCTCATATTGGTGTTGCTTTGTTGAACGGTACTGAAGAAGGTATGAAGAAGATTGCTGAAAACAAGAAGATTGAAATCCAAAAGAAGGTTTACGAGAAGCAAATCCAACTCTTCGCTAACTGGAATAGACCACCTCCACCTGTGCCTGATTTGATTGCTCATCTTTTCCCACCTGGTCCTCTGAACCCCAAGTACTTGGAAGCCATGGAGAAGAAGGGTATTGAGATCACTAAAGAAATGAGAGAGGCAGTCGAGGCTGCTAACCGTAATCCTACTGTTATTACTGAACCAAAGAACAAGACTAACTCTCAATTTGCTGACACTATTTTGGGTGCTTTGAACGATGCTGAAAACGAAGATGAGGCTCCAGTCTTGAAGTTGGGTGATGCTTCCGTTGCTGCTCCATTTACTTCTAAGTTGGCAAGTGTTTCTACTGTCACTCACATTATTCGTCAAGGTCGTTGTGCCTTGGTCTCCACCATTCAAATGTACAAGATTTTGGCTTTGAACTGTTTGATTTCTGCTTATTCTCTTTCTGTTTTGTACTTGGCTGGTATCAAGTTTGGTGACGGTCAAGCTACTGTGTCTGGTCTTTTGTTGTCCATGTGTTTCTTGTCCATTTCTCGTGGTAAGCCCCTTCAAAAATTGTCCAAGGAAAGACCACAAGATGGAATTTTCAACAAGTACATCATGGGTTCTATCTTGGGTCAGTTTGCCATTCACATCATTACTTTGATCTACATTACTCGCGAAATCTACATTTTGGAACCAAGAGAGGCCCAGGTTGACTTGGAGAAGACCTTTGAGCCTTCTTTGTTGAATACCGGAATGTTCTTGTTGCAATTGGCCCAACAAGTGTCTACTTTTGCCGTCAACTACCAAGGTTTGCCTTTCAGAGAGAGCATCAAGGACAACAAGGGTATGTTCTATGGTATTTTGGGTGTTGCTGGTATTGCTCTTGCTGGATCCACTGAATTGTTGCCCGAATTCAACGAGGCCATGAAGTTCGTTCCAATGACTGTGGACTTCAAGACTAAGTTGACAGCATGTATTTTGATTGACTTATCCTTTACTTGGGGAATTGAGTTGACTTTGAAGAACCTCTTCATGAACTCGGCTGCAGCTGACATTGCTTTGAGAGACGATTGAAGTAGAAGTTTATAGAATGTACATAGTCGATGAACGACAATTAATATCATAATAAGTACAATGATTCAATTCGAAAATTTTGAAATGTATTTCGTAGACGTATTAGGTTTATGTTTATTAATTATTCCTAAATTGCTCCAACCTCTGAAACCTGATTTGTTATACAACTTTTCCTATAGATATCAATTCGTACTTCGTGAATTTGTAGCATTTCCAACGGGTCCTTCATCTTTAATCAAAGTAAGCAAGAAATGCATTTCAAAAATGTTGTTGCATTATTTATCAGGTAGGACAGAAGAATATTACAGAGTGCATTCTTTTGCCTGTATTGTTTCTGTTGTGGGTTCTTTCTTTAATGCTAGTAGATCGTTGTCTCGATCAAGTTGTGAAACCTTCACAGCAGTTACTCCGTCCCTTTCTATCACAATAAACTTACTACCCAATCTTCGGTCCATTATCTTCAAAGCATCTGCCATCTCTGACTTTTCTAGTGGATATGGATTGCTATCAATAATTGTTTGGATAAGTTTCTGGAAAGAAAATGTCCTGTACGTTTCTGTGGGACTTCTGTTAGTATTGTTCAATTGGAACACAACATCGTATATGGACGGCAACTTTGACGTCAAGTATCGCTCGTACTGTATTTCTGGGGTATTATTTTCAGTCTCTTTTTCCATTTGCTCCTTCTTGAGCTTTTCTTTCAATTTTATTCTTTCCAATAAACTGAGGCCATTATTCTTCTGCTGCTGTACTAGTTCAATTTTTTCCTGAAACTTGAACTTGGAAACGTCATTCTTGAGCTCTGGTACTGACGATTTCAGCTTTGTAGGTTTGGTGATCTTGGTGGGCAGGTTTCTACCCAGATCTCGCTTCAGTACAATGTCGGGGACACCCACTGGGTTGAAATATGAAATGGTAGAGTTGTTTTCAATCCACTTGTTTATGGCTGCAGCAAACTGGACTCTTCGGCTTGCTATGTTGCTTTGGTTCACGTTGTGTGGCCACAGGATGTGGATCTTGGTGAAATCGTGGTTGTTAGATCCAGTGGAGTAAATGCGATAAATTGAAGGCAGAAAGAGGAGAATCACCTCGATATCGAGGATCTTAATGCGCCTCTGTGCCAATGAGGCCGCCGAGTCCATCAACTTGGTCAAAATAGGGTCCACATTGTGGTTGGAGTAATGAAGTGCGATGGTGTTATCTATGGCACAGAACTTCTTGTGGTAGTCCTGAAAATGAGAAAGTGGTAAGGTTGGATGCAGAATGAACGTGGGTATCGTGGAGGCTGCGTTCTGGTTTGAAATTACCATTACTTCAGGAAGAAACATGGCAATTGTGGTAATGGAAATCGCGTCGCGATGTTTTCTTGATTTATTTGTGTGTAATTTTTCACCAAGTCTTTGCATGTCTTCCAATGACCATCTCCGAAAGGGGTCCAACGTGACTCCATACGAGGCACTAGTGGCCGGAATGGTGTCAGGAGCCATTGCACGGTATGTCTGGCCAGTTTTGTGGTTCTTGAAGTGCTTTTGAAGCACTTCGGAGCCGTTCTTAGTTCCCAACTAACCTTATCAGAGGAGTAACTGCTCCGTTAGATACGATCAAAATACGACTTCAACTCCAGGAAAGGACATTTTCGAATAGACCCAAGGTCCACAACGTGGTCAAGACGCTTCTCCGCAACGAAGGCATCAAAGGACTCTGGAAAGGCAATGTTCCGGCTGAAATCATGTACATTCTTTATGGAGGCATCCAATTCACCAGTTACTCCGTTCTCAGCAAATATTTGGAGCAGCTAGAACAGTCATACAACTACAGTCTCAGTTCGTCGAGCCATTCTTTGGTGGTGGGCGTGGGAACCGGAATTATCAGCACTTTGGGAACGTATCCATTCGACTTGCTTCGGACTCGGTTGGTCGCCAATTCGTCCAAGGAACTCCTTTCCATGACCAAAACCATCGGCTCCATCTACAAGAATGAAGGCTTGGTTGGATTTTTGGCAGGCATTCGTCCTGCCATGCTTTCGGTGGCAGGTACTTCTGGTCTCATGTTTGGAGCCTACGAATTGGCCAGAGACATTTCCAGGACCTACAACGAGGTTCCTTTCATAGAAGGAATCTGCGGCTTTGTTGCAGGTGCCACTTCTAAGTCAGTTATGTTTCCTCTCGACACGATTCGGAAAAGAAGTCAAGTTTATTCAGTCACCAAGAACAGCAAAGCGATTTCTGCGGTACAAATGGCAGTCAATATTATATCCAAAGAAGGGTTGTATGGCCTCTATAAGGGTTTCGGCATGAGTGTGCTCAAAACTGCACCAACTAGTGCCATCTCGTTGTTTACTTATGAATATACTCTAGGGTATATCAAAGATGAAAAGCGTCAAAAGAGAGAGAAGCTAGATTGAGATACCAGTGAACTGAAGGAATTACCGATTATTGAAGAATAATTGCCAATTAATATTCGTCATGATTAGATTTGTCTATTTCAAATAGAATCTGTTCATTGCTCAACTTAATGTTTCAATCACATCTGAAATATTCCCATTAACTGCAAATGGTTCTTGGACCATTTAATATTCAAAGCTTGAAATTCTGCATCCTCGTCTGCCCCTACTTTCTTCAAGAGCACACCTATTGTGATCCCCACTTAATGTCCATAAACGATTCAGCCATGATCTTGAATTGTGATTTTTATCTACAAATTGTTTCTGATATGTTTGTTTTGAAACTAGTACCTTCCTACTTAATAGAAATTAATTAACCATTTGTATCATTAGACCGACTATTGCCGTACTTGCACAATTATCCCTTCATCTGCCTATATTTTAAATAGGTAATCGTCATCCTGGTTGTCCTCTTGCTCCTCATAACTGTCAATAATATTCACGAAATCCACGTCATCCTGGTCCAAAGCCCTCGAAACTTCATCTGCACTATCGCTGTCTTCGAATTGCGTCCCGTAAAGGCGAGTTAACAGGTTGGGCAGAATATATTCTTTATCATGCTCATCTGATTCTTCAAAACTTTGCTCTTTTGAATTGATATCTGATACATCCTTTGAGTGGGAATATAAGGACTGAGAATTTGAGAGCAAGTTCTGCAATCTGGTCGCCTTTCTTGCATTGCTTTTGCTTTTTGGAGGACTGGGGCTAGGTTGATGATTCATGATACTTGTGGAATTAATTTCGATTTGATGAGACTCAAACCCTTCTGTTGGTGATTCTGGAGAGTCCACAATAGCAGAGCCCTCAAAGACTTCTTCTTGGAGCTGTTTTCTAATGTATAAAGGTAAATGCATACCAACCACAGACAGCCTTCTACGATGTGTTTCGTCCAGCGATAAATTGATCGTAGTTCTGGGGAGCTCCGGTGTCTTAGGAGCTTTGGTTTGTGTCGGAGATGTGAGCAGAATGGGAGATTGTAGCGGTTTTTGATCTTTCCGTTTAGAAAGAATATTCAACTTGTGTTTAACGTCCTTGAAAGTAGGCAAAACCGGCTTCTTTGACGATTTAATGGAACTGGGCGGCCTGTAATTAACCTCGGCCCGTGTGATAACGTTGATATTTGTGATGCTTGCTTCGGCAGGCTTGGTCAAGACCGGTTCTTTGGATAATGTAGTTCCGTTTTTGAACTCTAGAGGTGTCTTTATCAATTCTGCCGACAGTCTCCGCTGATTGACATCGTTGGTGGAAGAACTAGTGCCCTTGGTGGTCCTTGGTACAGGCGCTTCCGTCTTTGAAGTCAGATTCTCGACCTTCTTGGCTGTGTTTGTGGCGCTTTTGGGGCTAGAAACCGGTCCAGGGACCCCAGAATCGCCAGATTTCGGCTCTTCGGGCACATGGACCGGTTCCTCCAACTTCTCCAACCCACATGAGTCGATCAATGTCGCCACTTCACGCCACAATACGCTGGTATCGCTCCTCCACACCTGAGGAGCCACTCCCTGTATTCCATAGAGGTAATCATCTAGAAGCTCGTCAAGCTTTAGAAGCACCAACTGCTTGTCATCGAGTTCCAAGCTACCGGAAAGCCGTTCCCAATCCAATTCCCGATAGAACTGGGATGGGTCGTTCAACTTAGAAAGATATAGCCTCACGTATTGCTCTAATATGCCCTGCTTTTCAGGTGTCCATTCGGAATGGGCTTCTATTCGGGCCACCATTGGCTCTGTATGGGACAATTGGGGGTCAGGAGACTCGAGCAATGGGTTATTTCGCGATATAGACGACGTCATTGGAATATGGGGGTGATATGGGGATAAAAGAGGCAAAAAAAATGGACGAGTCCGGAGTCGAACCGGAGACCTTTCGCATGCTAAGCGAAC